>JAVYIG010008575.1:0-87873 GCA_035222895.1 Strongylocentrotus droebachiensis
GGGGGGGGGAGCTCGAGGGTGAAAAAATCTCTTACTATATTAAATTCATTGTAAAGTTGAATGATATTTGTATGTCATCATAAACGGAAAAATGCTTACTTAGATGATGAAGAATGTTCCTTCTTTTCTCAGAAAGGGTATCAACCCTAGCCTCCTCCTCCCCCCCCCCCCCCCCCCCAACCCGGGGTACACCCTGTTCCCCTATTCCACCCACCCAGATTGTCCATCACACCCTTCCTCCATCCGTCCATCCATACTTGCCGAGTCCGGCTTTTTTATTAACATGGTTAAAAAGTGTCTTTCTGCCCTTAAAAAATGCAGCTCAGCAGCAATTTTTCCAAAGAGGTTGCCGAATCCCAATCCCCCTCGCCCCCCCACCCCCCCCCCCCCCCCCCCCCCCCCACCTGCCGATGCCCCCACCCCTTAATCCTCCAAGTGCTCATCTTAACCTGCTGAGTCTGCCTTTCTATTAAATGGTCTTTCTGACCTAAATCAAACGCCGGTGTGTATTGAAGTGGAGCGGGAATCTCCTCCAATACACCTTACCCCTCAAGAGGATAATGCATTTTGGTCCAAAAATCGAAATCGAACGCCTCCGATCGAAGAAGGCTATGTTTGAGGAGAGCGTGGAGTGTGATAGTAAATGGACTTTTCGACCGATTTACGGAGCAGGCAGGTGTTGTTTGAGGACCTTCGATGGTATATAACTGGTATGAGTAGGGTACGACAAACTTACGGGCCTGTCTAGACAAACAGGGGGGGGGGGGGGGGTCACGAAGATCGTAAATGGACTTAAATATTATGGAGAGCCATGTGTAGCTTTATAATGAAATATATTCAAAAGCAAAAATTTACGTATTTTAGACTTTTCATAAATTCCACATCACGAACATGAAATCTCCCATAATAATAGTAGAAAATATGAATGATATGAATCAACATTTCATGCCTTTTAAAATAACTTTACAAAATATTTGAAGGATGCTAGGCAATCCATAATTGTTAAGTCCAACTTAGAGATAAGTTCATCATAGGATCTTTGAGAAACACCCCCCCCTGTTCTTTGACTACTTACCACAGTGTCTTTCTGTAGACGGAATATAAGATGGAATCTCAAACTTATGAACTTTACAATATTCACCATAGGAACAAATTGAATACGAGGATATATGGAAACAAAACGGAGTGATTCCTCTCTAAAACTACGCTATAGTTAGGAGGCCGGTATGATTGTTTTCCGTAAAGTGTATGATGTTTTTTCCTAATCATGTAAAGAGAAAGAGATAGTGGGGAGTTTGGTGTCAAAGAGTAAGATAAATGTAAAATATCAGTAGGGACACGAGGTAATAGAGTCTAGGTATTCCTTTTTACATGTCACTGCATAGTGCTTATATAACTCTGAGGAGGAATGATAACCACTTTCCGTAAGATCTGAAGCGAAGGAAGCGCTGGATACTTCACCAAATATTGTCTTTGAGTTTAGACTTTAATAAGAATTCAAAACCCATTACCGTACCATGATTTGTTTTGAAAATTCACCATGTTCCTAAATACTACCAGAAAAAAAATTGCCGTCTTTGTCCAACCATGTTTGTCTATGTATGCGCACGCATGAAAATAGACGACTATGTTCAGACACGCATGCAAGGCATTGTTTTGTGTGCTTACAATAATTCGATATAAACGGACACTAATCTCTACTAGCAGAAGTATTGTTATTATTGTTGTTGTTTGTTTTTTCATCTTAATTTCAATTTGTCACAGTAAAAGGTAAACATGCTACCGCTTTTATACCCCAGTAGGCCGAAAAAAGATACCGAGAATCTCTGCCATGGATATGTTTACAAGCTGGGATTCGTGATTGACCTATATACAAAAGATACTTCTATCACACTTGCTATGTCTTTTCATTGGGTATCAATCTATATCATACTTATCACAAAAGTCAAACAGATAAACATCTAACCTGCATTTTCTTTTTGCAATTACCATTAATCATGTTAAGTATGTTTACCACTACCTCCGACCGCAAACAACGGACCTTCATTATTAACTATACATGTGGAACGCGAAAAGGCCATCCAAACAACCGACACGGTATTAATTAGGTCAGTTGATTTGATAAACTATTCCTGTCCACTTATTTCCTAAGACAGCAAATTAAGACAGCAAATTAAGGCCATGATTGTAGTGTACTTAGGAATCGCCAAGAAGTGGATATGCATTAACGTAAAGGACATTAACCTCACAGGCATGTACCTCGGAGTATTACATGACTGATGGCAGCAGACGCTTCTTGATTGGTTAATTGCTACTTATTAAAATGATACTCGTAAAGTATGGCTTACCTCCCAATTGGCGATTATCTAATTGTATGATCTCGTTACAAAGTTGTTTTCAATTTATTCATCGATAACGTACAGGGGGAATCATCTTTACAAGGTATTCTTCTAATAAAGTTGTTTAAAAAACACACGCGCAGTATTTGACAACATCAACGGAAATGAATATGAATGTATGGATTTTTTAAAGAAAATTTAAGTAGCACTGAGCTATCCATATTTAAATATGTTCATGATTTAAAATGTGGCCTTCGTCTTGTTAATATCTTCGTGGCAATAAAAATGAAAAAACCAATAACAAACAGTTGTATTATTTCTGATATGGACAATCTCCATAAGGAATTATATCTAAAATTTGTTGTACAAAGGAGTTTAAGAAAAATTGTGATAACAACGGAATAATACTTGGGAGTATTAAACCACAAGCTTTGCTTACATCAAATATATCGTCATCATGGAAGCCTTCATAGATTACAAGAACGAAAGAATTATCAATAGTAGAACGTCACAAGGACAAACATTGGTTTCGTTATCCAATATTTAAGCCAGCAAGAGTTTGTTTTTAACTTTTTACTTTTTAATAAGGTAAACTTTAATTGGATTTGCCCTGACCAGATTTTTACTTTGACTATTTGTGATCAAAACAATATCAAAGTACCATCTTAAGGGTTGTCCTATCATTTATAAAACACAACGGATTTTATATCTGGGACTGGTAGCATTCCAGCCTGTCTCGTGAAAGACGACGCCTCGACTTCGTTCCCATTCTTTGTTACGCGGGTCAACAGGTGGAACAGGTGTACGTAACATCATACCCTTGCTTTCTGACTACCCCTCCATCCGACCACCATCGGGTCAACAGATACATGTAAGACAGGGGCGAATCCAGGACTTTGGAAAGGGGGAGGGGGCAGAATTCCGAAACAACTAGTACAGGAGCCTGCTTGTATCGTGTACCTAGATTATGGTGTCCAGGGCACGGGCCAGTGCCCCCCCTACCTCCGCCATTTAATAAGTTGAAACGCAAGGAATCAGGGAAGTGAACGGAGTAGAACAAATGCTACCCTGGTCAGATAGTCATATTTATACGGACTACAGCAAGCTACAACTGAAGTAGTCCGAGGTGTCGTGGTCGAGTGGATACGTCACCGGACTGTGGATCACAAGGTCCCCGGTTCGTGTCCCGCCGCGGCACTAATGTCCCTTGGCAAGACATTAATCTAAATTCGCAACACTCGACCCAGGTGGAACCTGCCAGAAATTAATTTATTTAAAACCTAGAGCGCCGCAATGACAGCCATGCAAAAACAAAGTTTAAACATTTTTTTCATAATTTGATCAAGTTGGCATGGTTTGTGAGCAACGAATTGATAATCACATTAATCGTCCGAATTCTCGTGTCGAATTCAAAGGTCTCTTGAATTAAATCAAGTATGAATACTTTGATTAAACCTTGATTTAGGTATAAGATTACACAAAGCATATGTATGTGCTTTGGGATGAGCCCGCCACAACAATGAGCAGTGAAAATGTAACCAATGGTAACTACAGTTTTGGATGTTCTTATGTACGGTGTAGGAAGACCAGATATACAATAGTAGAGGAAGAGCGATAGAGGGCAGGGGGGGGGGGGGTAGTAGAAAGAAGGTCTGAGAGACAGAGATACGGAGGACATGTCATATTCTAATAAATCAATGCATCAAAATATTAAATTGAGAGTCGGCCATTTTAAAGGGAAAAAAATGGGGAAGAGGGGGAAAATGTTATGAGAAGAGAGAAATATAGATCGGTATAATTGATGGGGAGTTGTCTGTAAAATTTGAAAGGGGTCTGACTGCCATTTTTTTAAAAGAAATACACATATGATGATTTTCAGCAATACACGATACTATAATAAAGAATTAAATCTGTATGAAATGTGGCACCTTTGATAAGCATGCACTTGGAATGTCTCGCAGGAACAACAATCGCTCAAAATAAAGACAAGGAGACAAAATGTAGCGAAATGTTTTTTCCTCTCTCTCTCTCTCCATCTTTCTCTCCTTCTCTGTATTTTCCCCTAAATTTTTGAGAACCTTTTCTACCTCATATAAAGGTAATTGATAGCTACCTCGTTGCTGTGATGAGGGACTATTGAAATGACGCTAAAGTGTTCTAAATGGGTTTAAATGAGTGCCTTTATGACCCAGCATCTATCAACAGGAAATCCCGCGTATATATGAGAATGTAGAATTTTCCAAACAGTCCATTTCACAACACGTGTATAATCAAAGACAATATTTGCAATTTAAATTTTTGTATAATCGAATAATTCGAGAAATGGGCATTTAGAGAATGTTGTCGTGTCTTTAGAACATTTCTTTAATTGTTTGGGTTTTTTGTATTTTTGTGTGTGTTTGTTTTTGTTTGTTTGTGTTTTTTGTGTATATAGGTTTTCCCGAGTCCATATTCATGATATAACAATGCAAATCGTGTTTATTCTACAATAATTTAGCTGATTTGTCAGTAAATAACAATATGAATGCTAGTTCTACAAAACATGAAATATGAGAATCCACAGTAGTTTATCTCGAATATAGGGTGGAATTCATACATGGAAGTGTTCAAGGTCCTGTATTATTCAGAGTTGCGATTAATTCAAATCAATCGAAACTGTGTACGGAACAGAATATAGTTGCGATTAATATAAAGTTGCGATTGATTCGTATTAATCGCAATTTTTTATGAGACGGGGCCCAGATCATAAAAATAATCCATACCCGAATAGGCCAGAGCCATAATCAAAAGGTTAAGCCAGCTGTGGAAAGAAAAGGGGAAAAACATGGCGCGGGCATGGTGCTTTTATAGATGCTTTCACTAGAGCATCAATGCAATATCTTAATTTGTTACCTTATTGATTTTCTACAAATTGGGGATAAATTCTCTTTAATAGGTGACTCTGGAATTGTTAGGGTTAAAATCCAGTCAAATAATATGGCTTTACATTTGGGTTAAGCCGCTACATGGACGATTTCCTTTGCCTACGGTGCCATGACAGGGAGCACCAGGCGTTTGCATATATTGTCAATTCTTCGACTGAAATTGCGGCATATCCAATGTGACTTAATAAAAAGAAACCAATATTAAGGATTAATTATATCTTCAAAGGCAAGTAAATTTGTTGAATCATTTAATAGATATATAAATGCTAACTTCTTTAATCTGATACTAATAGGCTGCTCAACAAAACGGGATCGTGAATGCCTGAACACTAGCATTAATTAAAAAAAAAAGTTTCAAGATCACCTTTACCTAGGTAATATCGATCTTAATGTGGAAATAGAATATTTAAAAAACATGAAAGGCTATATAGTAAATATTTCTGATTATTTAGGCGACTATTTTTTAGGATTAAACCTTGCTTTCCCTTTCTGGCTCACACCAAAATACCTTATAATCAAATTAAAAGCAAATGGAAAACTATTTTCATTAATATTGGTATATTAGGAGAGAAAGAAATTGATGTCAAATATATTCATAACGCTTACTTTCGTTTCCTTTTATTCGTGGTATTATTCTTATGGCGTCGAAATGAAAGGCATACCTGGATTTTGATAATGGCATTAAATATAACTCTTACAGTATTCAGCAAACTCTACCCTGAATCTGTGTTCAAACCACGTATTAAGAGTATTTGCCCGATGGATTTGATAAAAACAAGTATAATAGCTGAGAGATGAGAAGCAAATTGAAAGGTGCTGACATAATGGTGACCACGCAATCGGTTGCAAAGGTCTATGTAGTCCCGTCTATGTGTATTGGTGTTTTTTCCAATGCATTTTTTTCAACAAGCTTTTCATACAATAACCTGTTTCAAGCGTGAAACGTGCGCATACATTCTGCTGACATTTCCTATAATGAACATGGTTACCTATGTCCTATAACTTTATCCGATTTAAGGTACATTAGGACTATTGCCTTACCTATTATTAAAGAAAAACAATGACGCACGAACTGGGTTTCGAACCCGAAACCGACCCCGCAGTTACTGCACCATTGGTTGATATCAATATGCAATTAAATGACCAGAAGAAGAATAAAGTTTAACTTTCAGATGTGAATGACCCTTCTCACCGATGGAGATCCAATGTGTCGAAGAGCAACGATGCGCATATTTATTTACTCTATAAACAGCATCCTTTCAGACGCCATTTTGAAGATTGCATGAGATCGACCTGTCGTTGACATCCTTGACAGGCCATTGCCCTTTTTATGTCCTCATCATTTGTATCCATATATTGTATTGTGATGTCGAGGAGAAACGTGTGTGGTTAAATATGTCCATGCATGTGAATTAGGGCTTTTACCTTGTGCGGTTTAATGCAAGAATGCACCAGTGACAGCCCACATCGGCATTAATTAAGTGGAAGAAAGGGGCTACATATGATGTGTTTTTCACCCCCCCCCCCTCCCCCACTTTTACATCCAAAAGGCACCTTTTAAGTTTTGCTATATTTCTATCCTAATTCAGTGATTATTTATAAATACAATTCAGGGCCGAATTTCAAGGTTTTGCTTTGTTTACTCAAATACGTTAGCTAACATTACTTTCTGATAAAAAAGCAGGACAAATATAATATAAGTTGTATAACAATAAAGGCTATAGTCGAAGGGAAATGAAACTTATAATAGTTTTCATTTAATTGTCATTACATATTAGAGTATTAATGACTGCTTTGAGAGAAATAGTTGTTTTTATACGCTCTCGGGAAGGTTAGAATTGTGCTATTGACCGATGCGTGCCGAGGGCAATAGCCCAATTGTAACCTTCCCGAGAGCGTATAAAAACAATTATTTCTCGAATATTAAAGCAGTCATTAATACTTTTATATGCCGAAAACAAAAGAGTCAACTAATGACACCACCTTATCTGCACGGTTGTTTTTATGAGTGTATCTTTGAGAGTAGACTAGATCTAGATTCTAGTCTAAGCAAGATATTTTTACAATTTTGGGGGTGGGCCGGCCCTGTGGGGAATATGGAGAAGAACCTGCGCTTTCATATGACACCTCACTTATTGAGTATCACCTTCAGGATCACAACAGATTATAAAGGTTTGAATCTCGAATTGAAAACAAAACTTGACCTTTTTTGCATGGTCGCGGAATGCACGTAGACTGCATAGAGAATGCATTGCGTACAATCTCTATGCGAATAATTTTAACACACAACATCGGGTGCGCTGACAACTAGATCTATTTTCGTCTAGAGTCTATACGTCTATGCTTTTTCAGCAACTAAACGAACATGTTTATGGATAATTTCACGTACCCTTTTTGTTGTTCTTGCTGTCAGCGAGTCTTGCATTTGATAAGTTGAAATCTTGGGAGAGATTCTTGAGCCATTTTGGTCTTGTTTGGAATTGTCTTGTCTTGTATGAAAATACCGACCAATTTTTCGCACACGTACGGTATCCTCGATCGCTCAAACCATTTTTTAACATGTAAACCTATGGGGTAACCATGGAGACTGACCTATTTTCCCAATAACCACGGTTATTGGAAAAATAGGTCTGTTTTAACCATGGTTACTGCGAATTTTCGGGAACAGTTAAAGTTTATGAATGCAATTTCGACCGATCAGATTGCTGGATTACTTAAGTGAGGTATATAATAAATTTTATCACACACACATGGACGCAGCTTTCTCTCCATCTCTTTCTCCTCCACTTTATCTCTATCTCTCTCTCTCTCTCTCTCTTTTTTTTCTCTCTCTCTCTTTCTCTCTCTCTCTCTCTCTCTTTGTCTCTCCCTCCGCGTCCAGTTACACGCCGCGTCGCTCTTTCCGCAAGGCCTGGCGCTGTTTGAATTACATTTGCATTAGCATTTCCAAGAGTATTTCTCTGCATCTTGCGACGACATGCTTGATCAATTGAGTATGCAAGCAGAGGAATGGTTTGTTGGCCGATTCTAGAGTGTAATCTTTAGCAAACTTTTTCTAATATGAATAGCTATAACAGGTGTTCATTGATTGACGAATATTCATGTTTTGTCTCATGGCAGGATTTCTTTTAAATTGATTCTTGACCATATTGATGAATGGCAGTTATATTCGAGAGAAATGTGTTCAGGCGCTTGTCTTATATAGTTTCGCAGACATGTAAGGTATATACGAACGGCATCAAAAGAAAACCTAAGTTCATAATGTTCAGAGCCGTGCTTAAGAAGATGTTTAAACATTGTTGTTGCCGTATAGCCCCATAAGGTTAAATTTGCTTATTAAGGGAAGGTTCGGCACAGAAATAATATTTAACATCTGTCTACCCCTTCTCTCTCTCCCTATCTCTCTACGTCTCTCGATCTTTTACTCCGTCCCTTCCCTCCTCTCTCTCTCCTCCTTCTCCCCCCTCTCTCTCTCTCTCTCTCTCTCTCACTCTATGCTTCTTTCTCTTAGCCCATCCGCCCCTCTCTCTTTCTTTCTCTCTCGTTCACTGTCTCCCCCTGTACCGTGCTCATTCTTTCTAATCTTAGTCAATGCTCTCTTCTTTTCTCCTTTTTTTGTTTTTGTTTGTTGTTCCTTGTCTCATAACATACTTTATTTCCATGTATAGAATTTGTGTTTAAACGTAGTTAAATCTAAGGCTATTGTTTTGCTAGACACATTTATTGACTTTGTTGCATTTTAAACAAAAGATTAGTTGCTACCACAGATGTCATTGACACCTGTTATTCCAACCAAACACTCATGATATTACTTTTTTAAATTGCCTCAGATTCGACAGTTTGGTTTGAAAGAGCATTTCTGACGGCGAGGGAAGCATAAGTTACTGCCGTTTGTTTAAAGAATAAAAGACAAAATAGAAATTCCATTAAGGAAAGATAAACAGTCTGGTTCTTTGGTTTACATGATCAGGCTTGCTCCCATAATGCTCGGTCTCTCGCGGCCTGCCATTTGGTGGTTGAAAACGGATGTGTATGTGTCCTGGAAGATACGACCACCTTTCATCGGTCTCGTTTATGTAATTGATACAGAGTGGCCCATAAAAATAATAAATCACATTGTAGATGCACTTAGTGATGCAACACGAAGTTTTAGAATATCATGGGTTGAAACGGAATTGAATGATTTCGGGAAAAACCTTGGTTTTTATATTTTATTTCATTTTTTCCCTTTTTGTTTTGGTATATTTATTATTTTTTGTATAAAAAAGGAATATCACCCTTTTGCGTATTTTATTGTTTTGTAGTACCCTTCCCACTACCTCTATTAATGTTGTGATAAGACTAATCATCTAGTGTATTTACATTTTGTGCGTTAGGCCTAGATTTATAAGTATTCTAAAACTTCCCAATTTACCTTTTGAAGAATCAACCTCTCATTTTGACAGGAGCTTAAACTAAAAGTAACATTAGACTCAAGACTGAGACAAAATATACAACAGGTTAATACTTGTCATTCTTCTTCTTCTTTAAAAAACAACAACACTGAAATCTAACAAGTTTAGGCAGCGATTTGATAACATGTCGTCAGTTAATTGACAGCTTACTTTGCAAGTCGAAGTATTAGACAGTCTCCGTATCTCAGTTATTTCTATTCATAGCCATTTTTGTCTTCTTTGAAACCAGAAGTGAGGCCTCACCTTCATTATGAATATAGACCCCCTTTTCTCAACTTGTGAATCTTTCTTTATTTTCTCCCTTCAGAATGGTTTCCGTGAATTGACCAAGTGTGCAAATTAAATGATTTATAGCGTCAAATTACGCGGCGCTTTCCGCTCAATATGAAAGTCAATTTTACACCCGATGTCTGCCAAGCGTCGAGTCGATGTGCACACGGTCTACGGGACACTAACCTACCTCAAGTGGCGTAGCTACGGGGGCTTAGGGGTTGCAAGTGCCACCCTTCTATCAGGTATTGAAAAAGTAAAAAGAAAAGACAACCGAGAAACATATATAAAGGGGAAGGAAAATTGTAGGGGGAAAGATCGTTAAAAGAATAGGCCTGGACCAACTCCTGACCCCCCCCCCCCTCCCATCCTTTGTGCATTTAAATTTCCAACTAAAACCGGTGTGTGCCACCCCCTCACCCTATATGTATAATCATACGGTGCCACTGCCTCATGCATATAGGATGTTAGTCATGAAGGGGGACTAAGCTAAACTAAACTAGTCAACTGATTTATAAAGAGCCAAATGTCGTATAAATTATTATGAATCTCTTACTAAATATGTTAAATGTCCAAACAAAACCGTATAAATTTGGAGTTGATTTCTTATGTAAATTCGGAGTTGATTTCAAATTTCCACTTCATTCATTGCATTTCGTGCTGCTCTATGATTGGTCGGTATCTGAAGGAACATGCTGTCATTGGGTGTAGAATATTTTGGAATAAACTTTACAAGGATCTAGTACTTTTTCTACCGTAGTTGTTTTTGATGTTGATGTTGTTGTTATTATGGGTAACTTAATTCGTGTTGAGTCTTAATGGGCGTAGCTATTGGATAATTCGTAAACTTATTTTTTTGTTTATCGTTATTTTGATGAGAAATGGATTGAGCATGTCTTGGAATCACTCGTCATCCATCTTGGATTTGGTTTTCTGCGGCTGCGTGTGATCATTGCAACCGATGGATAGGCCATTACTATACATCCACACGGCTGGCGTGGTGTAGTTTGATTGATATTCCCATACTTAAGCTCATCCATTGATCTGTTTGAGGGCAGACGGTGACTTCGTGAACTAAGTTCTGAAGCGTCTGCTTTGTAGAGTTCATTAATCAATCGCATTTTGCATAGCGTTAGTGTCCTTTTAGCTCTCAATGCGCATTGATCTTACCCTATATAAACGTATACAAAAATAGATTGTTCTAAGAAAAAAGTAATCTATCAAGGTATTTTTTCCCAGATCAGAGGTTTTTCACACATCTCTACTTGTCGCCATCTTAGTACACTCTTGCAGTGTAATTTCCACTCCGTGTCTTAACGTTCCCCTCTCAGATATTTGTTGGTTTTCCTCTTGGTCTGGTACCTTCTACTTTTCATCCTTTGCTTATAAAGCGCACAATATTCATCTACTAGAGACCCCCAAGGCGCCTGTACACTAATCTCAATGTAATACCACGCTGATTGGCTATTACACCATGGTAGGTAGACATACTTGCATACAGCATGTATGTCTGTGATAGAAGTAGACCTATCATTAAACCAGGGATATGAGAGTTTAAATACACGTTTGATACGTCGCACATAAAACAAGGTAGATCCTTTGAAGTTAGTTTACGGTGCGAAGCGGAGTCTTTATCTAGTATTTCGATTTAAATTAGGGCACTTTTGAGCTATTTTCGGTTCTTTTTGTCTGTCTTTATCCTTATTTTTTGCTTTATATCTCTCACAGAAAGCAGGAGAAAACAGGAAAGGTAATTTCAAGATTAACATTTCAGGAAGAAATAACATCCTATTTGCCCCAAGATCTATAGGGCAGCTTATTAGGATGTTCTTTTTTTAGTAAGATTTTTCTTTCTTACTCACAAGTCCTCGAAGTAACGGTTTCCCCGCAGCATAGGTACCCCTATATCAGGCGCAGTCAAACAAAAACATTCTCTCAATCACCCCCTCCTCCTATCTGCATATCGCCCCTACCGCACGCGGATCTCAAGAATTTAGATTGCTACAATACCATTACAACATTCAACAAAATAGCCCCCAGGAGAAAACTGTATATCCCCTTTCTTTCTTCTTGATAGACGTTTATTTTTCAAGCAAGTCCATTCCGACGTACTCAAGATTCTTAAAGAGGCAATCTTGTCTATTCTGAGAGTGAGAGAGATGTGCATTATTGCATTATTGAGGAATGTTACCATTCGGTCGTCGTTGCGAAAAGAAAAAAAACAACTTCAGTCGCGGGTGTTTTATCCCAAAGCGTTAAAATGTTTAACGCACCACTTTGAATGCGTTAAATGGAGTTGGTCTTGGATGGCGGTTCGGGAGTGAAGTAGGGAGAATCTTTAGCAGCAGTGTGAACGGCTTCACATTTCTATGCTGAAACTGCGGAGGCCCCCTTCTGTTTGGAGTCCACTCTGAGGTTCCATTTCTTCTCCTACGCTTCTTCAGAATCCACAAGTGTTTGTTATACAGCGCTGCTCGGCGAATATAATCAACCTCAATACATGATATCGCGATGCCATACATGCGGCTAGACAACTTACTGCAGTCCAGTCAAGAGATAGAGAGAGAGAAATGGGAAGAGAGAGAGAGAGATATATATAGAGAGAAAGAGATAGAGAGAGGGAGAGAGAGAGAGAGAGAGAGCGAGAAGAGAGAGGGAGAACGGGGCATAAATGTTTTTTAATACAAAAAACCCGCCAAATAACAGGAATCAGTGGAGGGGTCAGTGCGGGGATGGGACACCCCCCCCCCCCCTCCCCCTCTAGAGAGAGCGATGAAGGGGGATACAAGGCAGACATGTAGACAGACCGATTCCGATGAATTAAATCAAAACCTCTGCATGCATAATCATTCCAATGCATCAAAAAAAAGTTTTTTTATTTTTCCAAATAACTTTTAGAGAGTTTCTTGCACAATGCGATTGCGTGTCTGCCTAGAACATGTGCTTTTAGCCATCTTCGCATGTTGACGTTCGTAAAATACACTGTTGCTCATAAAGTTGGAATGATTTTCTTCCATCTTTTCATGAAACAATTGTGACAATGTTGATAGATAAAAGTTTCAGAACTTTATTGATAAATCTAACAAATAACATAGAGAAAGCTTGATGAAAGACACAATGTGGGCGAAAACAGATCCAGCGTTATTACCGGCTATGGTCAAAAGTGCAAACCAATGTCTTTTTTTAAACCGGTCACTTATCTTTAATTGTCCTCTTATTAAGGTAGGCCTTGGCAGTATCCTTTGGCATTCGCGTCCATTATCCTATTAATAATCATGGAGTATCTTATTACAAAAAGACCCTTCCTCTATCTTTCCTCTTTGCAGGGTTGTATTTGGTCATCCTCATTTTCCTGTATATTATATAAACTGTTATACAGTACATAAAGTTTGGTGTTGTTATTGTTGGCGGGGGTGATTGTTTTTTTCGGAATATAAATATTTATTGTTAGATACTAAAAATCACATTTTGTCCCCCCCCCCCCCCCCCACCACCACCAAATGATGACCATCACCATCACCGCCAGTACAGGATTCCTCAAAGGTGCGCTACGTTTCAAATGCAAGTGATCTACGTAAGATATTAATCTATTATGGTTATTAAGACCACGACGTAGTAGCAATTAATACATGACCGAATATTCACCCCTATTAGAACACACCGTAATTAAGGTCACCTAAAGTCGATTATACGCTTCATAGTATACAGTATTATTAAACACTTCAGAGAAATTACGAATTGATGCCAGCTCTCCCGGCAAAAGTAATATGAATCAAAATGAATTGAACACACTTTGTAATGTTTGATCACTACAAACGAGATGTATTTTTGTTTTTAAAACGCCTTTAGTTTTATATTATTGCTCTTATTTCCTACTTATAACTTCCTTTATGATTACAACATGATCTCAGTTTATTCCCTGTTAATGGTTTTTCCGACTCAATGATTCTAACCTGGTACATGGGTGCTTGAAAATGACTAAACCTAGCAATTTTGGCGCGTCATGAAGATGTCCTGATGTTTAGATGTATACAGTTTAAATTTAATCATATCATCATCATTTATTTTGAATATGCCTACATACAGAATATTGTACGACTCATAATCACTACTCTATAGTGGGGTCCCTCATTTATTATCTTTGTTATCTGTTAAACCATTCTGTTATCTGCTTACCTCAGAAGGGGGCGTCCACCCACTCCGCCCTAATCAGGATACGCCAGAGATTTCCTTTTTCCACACGATTTAATCATTCCATAGGCGTTGATTTCGTCTCACTTCTTGTTCGATTTTCTCACATTACTCTTTCCTTACATGTCCAATTTCACAAAAAGAGCTCTTTATGACGAGATATTGATCCTATCTGGAGAAATATGACTGCCGAGACATAGGAATAGTCACCTCTGCATATGAAAACTATGAAAATCGATATTGAAGCGTTATGAGTGCGTGTAAATTGCATCAAGGCAAGATAGTTATTCACACGAGAAGGTCGCAGTCGGATGCCCCTACAAGGTCGATTTTAATCCAGAATTTCAATTTATTGAAGGAGAAAGAGTGAGAGTTATGATTATGATCATGAATAGGACATGTAGAACATTGTAGACAACGTTTTGTCTGAGGAATCTGAGATGTATTTTGAAGAGTGGGTTTTCGATTATAGATTAATTTCGATATTGGTTTCTAAATATAATGAATGACAAGACATCATGAGAAAATCAAAAGCTTAAGTCACAAAAATAAATGCAGAATGTGTGTACGTGTGTGCTTCTACAACTTTTTATATAAAAATGATTTATTTCGAAGAGTATTTTGTTTGTAAACAATACCTGTCTTTCGCACCCCAAATCAATACAGAAAACAGACGCCCACCTTCATTTTCAAAGTGGACACCCACGATAATTGTTTAGAGTGTTTTCATATCCTATATAGATTACTATTTTTTACTTATATCGTACTTTTTTGGTAATTGATATTTCTTGTGGCCGACAGCCATGTTTATACAGTGCTTATCATAATTATACACACTGTAATAAGAGGACTGTTTAATTAATATTAAAATCCTCAGGACACTCACTATCGTTTTTTTTTTTTTTTTTTTTTTTTTTTTTTTTTGGGGGGGGGGGGGGTACTGTACCACTCAGCATTCTAAATGCACAATGCAGCATTTTAAATGCACAATGGTGGTTGCAACAACATTTCATGAGTGGGGATAAGACAACGGCTTTCTTTATTCGTCATCCAGAATCCCCCAAACGAGTCATTTATTTTATCTAGACCTCAAAATAGAAATGATTTTATGAACATGCAGATAAAACAGTTGGACTTTCTTATTTACATGATTTCTAAATAGTCAGATTACCGATACGAAATTCACAGATGTATCGGCAGACATGACATGTGCATAATCTATACTTGATGTGGCTAATTTTGATTACTCCGAATCCTGTTTGACAAACCTACTCAAATTGCGAAATTTCATCCTTTCAAGAAAATACATTGAGTTTGGATGTGTCGGTGGCGTACTTTGAAAGTCAAGGCTTTTGAATGCGTCATCGGGAAAACGACAGGGTCACATTACATGCACTTCAGCCAAATTTTTTAAAAAATGAGGGGAAAAGACAAACAAAAATTCGGCTGCGATTGGGGGGGGGGGCGTTCAGGGCTTCCGGTAAGGCGTTCGGGCTAGTACATCTTCATCAATGTTATAGACCATAAAGGTGCATCATCTGAGAAAGCATAACTTATGAAAGAAGCAAGGGCGTATCCCGGATTTTGTTGTGTGCCTTTTTAGTCTAAACTTCCGCGGCAAGAAAACTAAAAGACTCGTCACCTTAAAAATAAAGGGCAAACAGGCTATTATTGTACCTTCCTACCCCCTACCACCTCCCCCCCCCCAAAAAAAAAAAATTAAAAAAAAATCAAAGTAATAATATGAATGATGATAAATTAATGTAACAAAATATGTCAGTGGATAATAGAATGGTACATAGAAGAAGTTGTGAAGAGAATGCACATTCTAACCAGCAGAAGTCAACCGTTTTCTTTACAATCCGATAAACATGCCTGAATTCAGTTTCTTCAACATGATGACTTTCGTTAGATAACTCTTCTGATCGATAGGAACCAGATGTTTGTTTGTTTGTTTTTCAGAAAATGTAATAGATTCATTACACAACGATATATTTTACTAAGACAGATATTAATGTAAAGCGTCCATCATCTTTGATACATTCAAACAAGCATCAACTTCAAATATATATAAACCTTTTAATTGTACTCATCTATTTTAACGGTTGACTTTTTAATAGCATGACTCAATCATATTTGAGGCACTTTCTGGACTTAGGTCGATTATATCTACAGTGCATTGAAAGTAAGCCAGCGGTGTGTATCAATTCGCTTACGATATGAAATATAGACAGTAAAACCCTTTTAAAGTGTTGGGAGCCCCTCAAATTTGACGGCAAAATTTAACTTAAATTGTATCATAATGTGAAAGAGGATGTCATTTAGGACTAGAAAAAATTAGCATATGGTAATAAACAAAAACAATCATATTTCTGACTCCTATTATGTCTTTCACTAAGCTAGGTCACCAGTTTTGGCATTTCTAGATTTGAAAGACGGGTCATGCAGTCAGGTAAAGAGCATCAGATTCTTTGTGAAAGTGCATTTCTCTTTCATTTTCAAATGAATACAATCCAAAGCAGTAGAAAGATCGTGTTACACCCAAAATAATCCACACAAGCTTAACCTAGAAACTGATAGGGTATATTCTGTGAAAGTACCAGATCAAAATAAACCCTGTTTATCCCTGTCATTTGCAAACTACCCCGATTCTTGATTACAATTCATCCGTCCTTTCCGGGGAAAATATCCTCTTTAGGTTACTTCAAGAATAGCTGCAACTCGAGGCCCATCCCGTCTCCGTTTTCCGATACTCTACACTTGTCTAATTGGCCAAAAGGAATTAGTGATTACATAAAAGCAAGTCTGATACAATAAACGTTATCAAGTAAACAATGGATCGTAACTATTCCATGCCGCTAGTCAACACTACCTAATTAGTTGACACAGGTGTCCGCTTTCCCACTCGTTCGAAACACTAACATAATTACGTCACCAAAATAGATTACAATCCATCCTACTATCTTGCAGACATAAACGTGTTTAGATAAGTTTTTTATCGTAAATTTAGAACAAAAACAAGATAAGATGATTCTTTAGGCTCGGTGTTAAAAAATCCTTTGGCAATTTTCCTTTATCGATGTGTCATATTTTGATCTGAAATCATCAACGAAACGGAATAGCTCTTTCCCTCTCTTCTCTTTTCGTTCTCTTTCTCTGTCTTTCCCTCTCTCTTTCTCTCTCTCTCTCTCTCTCTCTCTCTTTGTGATTTGATAATGCTCCTAACAAATAAATAGAATCAGTGAATATAAATTGTGACCGACATTGACACTAAAAATGTGAATATAACAACTATATATTCAATGGAAAAAAAAAGTACTCAAGTCACTCGTCTAGGTAAAAAAAATTGATTTCGCCCCTATGTTAATAAGTTTCTGGATGCGCCGCCGTTCAGTCTTCATTGCCACTTTATATGTAAAGGAAAATACACATACAGAATATCTAGTGGTCATCGGCATTCAAATATATACCGTCTTGGGACAGAGAAATATACTGTTTGTGATACCACTGTCCGTGTTGTCTGACATTCGACCTGCAGCTCTTTATGAGTATTGCTAGTTTAAATAAAACATCAAATCAGTGTTGCCACTGAGGAATAACCCATACTCATAAATAACATATTGTGATTATGTGAAGTGGAATTGAATTGGCAACTGCCGATTGGGTGCAGGAATTCGCTGGTAACTTCAGTTTCCCTTGAACATTCCATCGGCACGGCTGTTAATTAGCAGAACGAACCACAGACTGCAAGGTTACATCAAATCAAGCAATTATTGAGGGGCGGGTCCGGAAGGGGGCATAGGAAATGTGCACCCCTCTATTTTTGAGGGCACCTTTCATATTTACATTTTTGTTACTCTCCCCGCCCCCATTCTATGTTGACAGGCTCTCAACATACCCATGGCGTGCAGGTAGTATGCGTTTATTTGTATACTATCCTTCTTATACAGATCCGCAATTGACTGAGGACGTCCATGTTTGAAGGACAGTAAATTTTGTAAAGCTAAATACGATAAATTTCTTTCTTCACGTGAATCAATCGTACATCGTAGACAAATTTGTAAACTACCCAGCTTTCTCAATCGAACCACGTCAAAACTAGATGACTTTCTCGCGTTGTCTTTTAAATATTATATACTGTACATGTACATAAAAACTGTCTAATTATTTAGGCCTGTGTGGTGAGAGATTGAAATTACTGGACACGAACGTCGGCCGAAATGAAAAGTTTCAAAACAATCAATCCTCTCATCGGAATTCAGCGACAAAACTTTGATTTTCATCATAAATGATTCCAGAGGGCATTTAGTTCATGAGAATGAACTGCGCTCAGCTAGCACGTACCAATCACTCGGCTCCTTCAAACACGTGATATTATCCAAATTAATTGGTTTCTAAAGATGGCTTCCAAAAACGATCGAGCCTTCCTGTTGCTTCCCCAGTGGCGGAGGCAGAGGCAGGACAGGAAAGGGTCCGTGCTACATAACCCAGCTAGAGTGGACTTTGTTTACGAAGTTGTCCGTTGGGAGTGACATCCGCGTATTGGATGGACAAGTGGCGTAGATATTAGGGGACATGGGGCACTGGTGGCACATCCCCCTCCCCCGCCTTGAATGGCGAAAGAAAAGAAGGCTAATGGAAAAGAGAGATGAAGGGGAGGGAGTGAGAACGGAGAAGAGAGGTTATGTGGAAAGGTGATGATATAGCCCACTCCAACTACCTCCTCATCGGATTGTCTTGTTCTTTCACATTCAATTCCGAACTAAAGACCAAATAACCCCCCCCCCCCCCCCCTCTCAGGACACGAGAGCCTAATCAATCCATGACCTCATGCTTACGCAACTCAGACGGGCACCGAGGCCGATGACATCACCTTATAGACAGTGCATCTGTTGGATCTCAGTCTTTCTTTTCATTTTCCTTTTCAAATGATTGTATTTGCAAAGGGATTATTTTATACAGGACGAGGTGTGTGCACATTTTCTTCATAATGCTGTTTTATTATGTATTTTCTATAGTTATACTTTTCAGTTTGAGTTAGAGCTAGCCATTTCACCAACCAATTTGCACCAATGTTGCGTAAACGGATATCTGGCATAAGTAATGACTTGAACGCGCTCTTAACAGTTCGTACTAGAATAAACCTGTGAAGTAATTATCTCGCAAATCCCTCATGATTATGATAACACCGAAAATATAGCTATTTAACGAATGTAAAGCGTCTCTCCTCACCAGGTACCCGTTTACTACACGAAACAACTTATCATCACAAAGTCACAATTGGAAGGAAATATGGATGGCTTGTCTCTCCAAATACACCACGATGGCGTCTTCAGAAAACTACGCGAATATATAACAGCTTTGGTTTTAGGTTCTCTTTTCAAGTTGCCACAGTGCACCTGACCATTTGTTTTGTATCAGATTTCTGTTTGTAGTCGTGGATCGAGTGTCCGCCATTATAATAAGGATGTCCAGTTGGTCGTGAAGCAACGGTCCGAATGAAAATTAAAAATCAATTCCAAGACACCCTGTCCATTCCTTTTGGAACCATATACCTTATGGACCTAGTTATTTTGTTTATTCTTGACCACATGTTTTCAAAATGAAGGCCAAGTGACGCAGTATTACACAAGAGACTGATGAAAGAGCTCATTTCCTACTCTTTTCACGCGAATATCTTGGTTAGCATCGGTTAGGAATATGATTATAACCCGGGTGGCAGAAAATCCACATCCGATGCGCTCATTTTTTAGTAAGGTGAATGGGAGCTAGGTCATCACGGGCGATCTGCCCAGTTTATCGTTTATCGTTTATCGTTTATCGCTCTTCTTGTTTAAAGCCCCCCCCCCCCCCCCCCCATCCCTGATTGCCTTTGCATCCTATATTTTTTCACGGGTTATCAACCTTCAGGTACGAACATTTTTCATGCGATTAAGCTCCCGGTGAGGTGGACGAACACTCCTCAACGCACCCGAGCATCGCTATGCACATGCACAAGATGTTTAGAACTGAGCACCACTCTTTACTACTGACGCGTCGAATTGGTAATACAAAAAATTGACAGTTTGAACGAACCTCTAAATCTTAATACCTGAACCGTGTAAATGCTCAATGTCAGCACAGTATCATTCATTACGGCGGGAAAGAGAATCGACCTGCATCCAACTTTCCGTGATGTTCGTCTTGAAGCACGCAAAGCTGAAACACGAGTCAACGTTTCCTCAGCTTGCCGTGTATCCTTTGATATCCCAGTCAAACTGCCAAACCGACTCCACACTCGGTCTGTTATCGGTGTCGGGTTCAATGTGTGACCGGGGCTTAAGAGGATCGGACGGACAAAAAATGGGACAACTTCCATAGTTAAGGACGGCGAGGCAAATACTTCTTTCTCGGACTCAGACATTTTTTTTTTTTTTTTTTTTTTTTTTTTTTTTTTTTTTTTTTATATATTTTTTAAAAATATATAATTTGGTCTTAAGGAAAAGGAAGAGACAGGATTTCCAACAAATATGTAGATGTGAATGCTCGGGAAGGGAGGGGGGATTTGTTGAGATTTGGAATGAAGGGGGGAGGGGGATATGTCAGTTTGTATGTGTGTCTGAGTATGTGAGCGTGTGTGGTGTGTCTGTCTGTTTGTAGGTAACTCTTTGATTTATAATATTCGTTCAATATAATTCAATGTAAATATTATGTACTGTGTATTAATATCTTAAGTATTTTTGAGAGATGTACAATTTTCTTTATATTTTGATATATGTAAATCAATGAAGCTGTATGTTTGTTTGTTATATATTTTGTATTGAATGAATACAATAAAACAATATTACAAAACAAAAAAAGATAGCTTTACAATCTGAAGTGCCCGTTGAGGGCTCCTGTCTACAACCATAATTATACAGATTTAACTACAATTTTCATTATTTTATTAATTATTTAAAGAAAAGTGCCTGAACCCAGTGACATGCGTATGGACAGTAAATTAGTTCAACTTGGTCAGTCAGGAGGTCAAAGTGTCCATTGAGGTAGTGTGTAGGAACAGTGACGAAAAGGACGGGTTATAAAGCTCATTCCTATATTTTAGAGAGCGAGAGTTGAGCTTTAGTGTTATCAAATATCAAGAAATGACCCCTACAATGAATTGTATCTTTATAATTGTGAGGTGGTCGAGATCTGTGGCGGACAGGCACAGAGTTCTAATTTCGGAACTCTCACCTGCCAGAGGGACGAGCAAAGAGTGCCGGCTTGCCTCACCATTACGCCCTCTACAGGGTAATTTCGTAACCTCTTTACATAAAGAACCTTCCAAATATACTGTACTCGTAAATAAGATAGTTTTACGTTAAAACGTAAACAGTTTATGATTTTCAGCTTTCTGACACCAACAGATTTTTGTCCTTGATGCCACATGCCAGCCCGTGTACGACTTAATATTCGCTGCTCCTCCTCCTTGTGTTCGCCCTACACCGTTCAGTATCCACCGCCAATCATGTTAATCACATACAAGCATGATATCAGCTTTCCCGTGCACCTGCATGCAAAATGCCGCTGAGGGACTGGAGGTCTGAAAGATCATGACAAAAACATTATTCCGCATGCATGTTATGCACATGTTGAAAACATCAATGTATAGATCCCGGGATAGATCCCTCGCATATACCTATCTTTGGGGACACAACGTCACACTCGAGATGTATAAGGTCATCTGTCATGGAGAATTTGATTTCATCCACATGCTTTGATCAACGTATGACAGTAGATAATAGTTTTTTTCTTTTGTATTTGATTTTAAAGATAAATTTGAGTTCTTGTCATGCGATTGCATTGTGAAAGAAAAGGTGTGGCATGGATCAGAAGAAAAGTTGATCATGTAGCATGTAAGTATTGGTGTGTACTGCAAGGCTCTGGAGTCATCAAAAACATAATAAATTTGACGGGCTCAGACTGGACTAATGTCTATAATACGATCCTAGTTCGTTCATTAACACTCAGTCCCCAATACGTCCAACTCGTCTGTTCCCTTCCACAGTCAGTTCATATTAAGTTCAGATCGGGTAAATTTGACATTTCCAAGCAGTCCAAACCTTTCTTACTAGTTCGCAACTTGTTCTAACTAATTTATAACTTAAACAACCCGTTCAGAGACAGTTCAACTCGTCCTCATCTCGTTCTTGCGTTCGAACGCGCTCCTATCGTGCGTGTGCAATCCAGTCCTGGTTCGAGGCTATAAAACCCAGCGCGTTCTTGCTAATTGATGCTCGACCACATCAAGTTGTACACTGTTAAAACAAGTATTAAAAAACTGCGGGTTAAAAAAATTGTTGATTAAAAAACGCTCAACGTTGGTTAAAAATGTAGTGTTGATTAAAATTTACTTTTAATCTTGCGTTGGTTAAAAACAGTGTTGATCAAAATTATTCCTTTTAACCTATGTTGGTTAAGTCTAAGTCGTTTGCAAAAATTGTAACCCAGCATGGATTAAAAACAAAATTCCGACAGTAATGAAAGCCCCCTTCCGGTTAAGTACTGGTCACGTGACCCAACGGAACGATATCGAAGCGCGTAGCTAGCGATCGCTCGACATACAAATAAAGTACATGCAAAGTACACGCAGTTTACGCGTGCGACAAAATTAACAATGGAGGTTGTCGCGAGGACCTGAGAAATGGGGGTTTGGACGGTCTTATCTCCGTGTTTTCAGGTAAGAAATTATTTTAATATTATCATCATCAATTCTAAGATTGTAAGGAAGAAGTGAAATAAGGTTCTTGCTCAAATCAAAAACGATTTGTGTCCCCTAGGCTGTACGTAGCTCAACCAACAAGTAGCATTTTTCTTGCACCGTGCACCTGGCTAACGTAAGCACACACACACTCGTCAGTCTGCAAGAATCTTCAACCGTGAAGGATGCAGACCCAATTAAAGAAGGAGAAGTGTAGGCCTATTACGGATCACCTACCCAAATTGCATGCATGAATAATAATCTTATTTTTTAAATCTAATTGTATCTAATTGTTTGAAACAATTAAATATAAAATAAGATGTCATCATGAAGTGAAACGTCTTCATGCATGCAATTTGGGTAGGTCATCCGTTGCACTTACTGGCTGAGCTACAACCTACGGGCCGGGACACAAAGCGTTTTTAATTTGAGCAAGAACCTTATTTCACTTCTTCCTTCCAATCTTAGCATTGATGATAATCATATTAAACCATTTCTTATCTGCAAACACGAGGATAAGACCTCCAAACCCCCGTAAGTTTAACCAACAGTGGTTATAACTGTAACCAACAACCCACTAAAGTTTAACCAACATCGTGTGAATCAAAAAATAATTAACCTACAATGGTTACAATTTTAACCAACGACCCATGTAAGTTTAACCAACAACATGTGAATCAGCCCCGAACAAAGCATAAATAACCAACAAAAGATTAAAGTTTTAATCAACAAATGGTTAAAGTTTAATCAACACCATTTTAACCAACATTGAGCAATTTTTTTTAACCAATAATTGATTAAATTTTTTAATCAACCACAGGTTAAAGTTTTAATCAACAGGCTGTTGGTTAAAGTTTAACCAACGATTGTGTGATTCACCTGGTAATCCGTGGTTGATTAAAATTTTAACCAACTTGATTAAAAATTGTAATACTTGTTCTAACAGTGTAACACGTCCCTAGTAGGATCGAAGTACGGCAATTCCGTTCGTAGTACGTCAATTATGTTCGTAGTAGGTCCATCTAGTCTTAAGTACGTTGTCATTCCGTCTAATTGCAGGACGGGGACAATGTTGAACATGCTCAAAGTTCTAGAGCACCCTTCCCGTCCAAGCCAGTCCGAGCCCGTCCATGAAGTTCTTACAAAGATCATAAATAGTTGCTAATACGTTCACTCCGTTCGCACACAGTTTGAGCCCATTTGGCAACATTTTCGAGGACGTAGTGAGAACTAGATTGGTGTGATGGAGGCTTCACTTGAATTTCTTGATCTGCCAGGCTTGAAGCGTTGAAGTTGAACGTGAATGAGGAATGGCGAGAACGCGCTGGGTTTTTACAGCTCCCGAGCTAGGACGGGATCGCACACGCTCTAGGAGCGCGTTCGAACGCACCAAGAACGAGATGAGGACGAGTTGAACTCTGAACGGGGTGGTCGGGTTAAAAACTAGTGGTGAATTAGTTAGAATGGGTTTGGACGTATTGGGAACGAGGTGGAACTAGTTAATAATGGGTTTAAACTGACTACGGACTGGCTTGGACTGCCTAGAAATGGCAAATTTACCCGATCCGAGCCTGATATAAACTGACTGAGGATGCGGTACAGACGAGATGGACGTATTGAGGACTGTTTGTGAACGAACTAGGATCGTATTATAGACATTATTTACACATTCTGCCCCGACCACAACCCGTTTTACGATTTTCTAGGACAATTAGAGAACGTGATGAGAACTAGTTTGGTGTGATGGGGGCTTTACACATCCCTACCATGCACAACCCGTTCTACGATTTTCTAGGACAGTTCCAGAACGTGATGAGAACTAGTTTGGTGTGATGGGGGCTTTACACATTATATCCCTACCACAACCCGTTCTACGATTTTCTACGACATTTCCAGAACGTAGTGAGAACTAGTTTAGTGTGATGGGGGCTTTAGATATCGGAATCTAGTGCGCGTGCGTGGTGATCCACATGTGACCTGATTTGAAGGAAAGAAAATCTTACTCTCGTTCACTCTGGCTTGTGAAACACGGAAAAAATACCCCCTGAAATTCAATCTGGGAAATAACAACGAAGAAAAGGCATATAGATCAGAAAAGGACAATTCATCCCAACCTATGCACATATAGGTCACCTTGAAAGAAATAAAAGTAAATTAGTAACAGGCATGTGAACATTCATGACGGGGTCTGTTTTGATAACTCTCCCTCGTGGAAGGATCTGGAGCACGCAATAGGCTGAAAATAGGCCAAGGGTGGAATGTGAATGAAAATCCATTTCCCGAAGTGTATTTCAGGTGTAACCATCATGCTTTGTACCATGTTATTGCTCATTATTTATCATGACCAGATTGACATGAACAGTTAGACAGAAATGTAATCAATATGTTGATGACGTCTTAAAACACAATGTGTCTGTTTAGAGGAAGAGAATCGCCATTGCAATAATGGAAAGATGCTTTTTGCTGATCGTTATTCGTATGGACTGCTATTCCATAATGTAAGAGTGGGGTCACTAATTATAATTCACATTGAGGGTCATTATTCATAAGAACCGCTATTCATAATACGAAACGAGGGTCGCTAGTCATAACACAAGAAGAGGGTCGTATTATGAATAGCAAACTTCTTATGACTAGAGACCCTTTCCTTGTATTATGAATAGGGACCCTTTTGAATAACGACCCCGATTTGGTATTATGAATAGCGACCCTCTTCCTCGATTATGAATAGCGGTCATTATGAATAATGATCCTTTTCTAAAATTATGAATGGCGAGCAGACTCCTCTGTAATATATAGGTATGGTTGGCCAGAATCGAGCTACATGTGAACAGATAGTGTGCGACCAACTCTTTTAAAAGTAGAAACACTATAACTGAATGTCAAAAGTTGACACAGCTTGTTTAAAGTGAGTTACGGTTTAAAATGTTCTTGTCACGCGATTACAATGTGAAGGAAACACATTGGAAGCGATTGGAAAAGTTTGATTGTGTTGCACAATGGTAATTGTTGTAAAAATGTGAAGTTTTGGAATCATCAAAAGAGTAATGGGAAATTGATGTATCAGTGTTTGTATCCGACTACAACACTACATAGACATGTTGCGTATATTGGTTTTACTATTTCAGCTATTTTTCGGTCGTATTTCGAATAGGTGGACATTTGAAGAACAGTCTGGTTCAGGAAACATTTTTCTCCATAATACTCTTCCACAACTCAAAACACTTATAAAACGATAAATGACTATTTTCTAAAATTCTTTAGAACTTTTCCCATAACTCAAATTTCTCTTTAAACTGAAATTTGCGGGAATGAGAACGTAGCAAGATAGTGGCACTGTGCAAGCCATGATCAAGTTACCACTGAAGTTATTTGTATTTTGATTCCCTTGTTGAAGCTATGTCTGTATATTCAAAGATTGACGCGTCAAACAGCGCTAAATATACCCAGCCTACTTTATCCCGTTCTAAACGCCTTATTATCGTCTGGCTATCCATGGGCTTCTATCCAAGTCCTTGTATCACCACCCTCTCTCTCTCTCTCTCTCTCTCTCTCTCTCTCTCTGTATAGTCCATTTTCATTTCTTTATGTTTTTCCTCTATTTCCTCTCATACCTAATTTTGTTTTATTGATCCATTCGACCAACCATCCCCGCTCTTTCTCTCTTGTTATCTTAACCAAGTTTACCCATCAATGTGTTCCTTTATAGGCATATTTTATCCGATCCTTATTCGTCAAAACTTTATATACATAATAATGTTGCTATACCTTTGGCATAGCGAATTGTCGTGTCCTTCCCCACCCCAGTTGCATTTTCTTATTTCTCCTTTTTTTCTCCTTCTCTCTTTATTTTCCTCTCTCTCTCTCTCTCTCTACCTCTCTTCCCCATAATGGTTTATTTCTCTTTCTCTTCCTCTCTCGATCACTCTTGACTATTCTCTATCTCCTCTATAATGGATTTCATCTCTATCTCTCTCTCTCTCGCTATCTATCTATCTATCTATCTATCTATCTCTCTCTCGCTCTCTCTGACTGTGTCTTTGTCTCTCTGTCCCTGTGTCTCTATCTTAATCTCTGGCATTAATCTATTTCGTCTTCTTGTTTTGCACAGTATCTTTCCCTGTCTTTCTATCTCTCCTCACTATATGCCTTGCACTTTTCTGTCCCCCACTTATCCCGCACTGAACCCGTGTGCCCGTAGGGGTCTATAGATTGCTTAGCGTAGAAATGGGCAGACAAACCGTTGCTTGCAAACAAAGGCGCGATGTAAACTAGATCTATGACGGGGTCAAACACGAGTGCTTGTATACAAACTCACAAAAGAGGAAATGATCGGTAAAAAAAAAAAAAATTGAAGCTTTTGTTCAATATAGTGTTTTCCGATTGCATAGTGTAAATTTGTCACCAGGCTCCTCAAAAATACCAACAAGTCGCGAGGATACGTCACTGAAAATATCATGCTTAGATATGAACGCATCTCATTCTCAAACACGTAGAATTAGACTTTGGACGAAAAATCACTAGTGCATCTTTAATTTGTCTCATTTCAAATTGGCAACACCAGTGTAATGCTCATTGTGATGAAAAGTAATACTGCCTCGTTATCCGGTCAAAATTAACCCTTTGACTACTGAATGTTCCCATCCCCATAGGCTTAACACAGTGACCACCTGGTTCACGTAGACAATGGGTTAATAAAGGCAGAGATCATCCTTAGATATGAACTCCTCAGACTCCTGAGCACGATGAGCCGGTTAGACTAATTAATTAGGTTATTCAACGTCTGAATGTAAATTTGCAAAACAACACATTTTAAAACGTCCTCATACTTGTTATACTGTTATCATAACCCTTACGAAACCACAATGCTTCCGCCTAAAGCATAACATGTACATGTATATAAAGTGCACTTTTGGTTGTGGCAACTAAGAATTATTGATCCGTATCTTTTAGAGTGCAAGATGTATAAACCCGCCGATTATATTGTTTTTGGAAAAGTAGATTATGAAGCGATAAAATTAGTGTGACATTTTAAAAGAGCTTTAACTACCTTCTCCCATGACTCACGAGACAAAGAAATACAAACTTTACTTTGCAAAACCTCTTGAAAATATTGTTTATCCATACTTCTTCACCTCCCTATGGTCATTACGTACATTTTTTCTCTCTTGAATGTATAGGTCAACAATAATGACTTACGTGATTCGACTGCGTATTTGTGTGTGTTTGTATTGTCTTGTTTGTCTCTCGTCTGAGTCAAATCCCTCTGCTTGTCCTTAACGAGTAACTTGTGTCCTTCATCTCTGTCTAGACTTTGGCTCTTACCTGTTTTCCTCTTTCTTCTAATGATTAGGATTTGATCTCAAGACCCTTGAAAGTACTTTAAAACATATTGTCATGATCGCCAAAGTAGTTGAATTGTTTGTTAAGTTTTCCCTAGAGCATAAACCCCGGACAACTTAAAGAAATGATCAAGGTTTAGTGAGGAAAATTAAGCATTCATTTTTATTACACATACGAACGTTTTTATTGTTACTGCGTTAAATACGAGTAACTAACAACGCATACAACACCATCATAGTTATTAGAGAACCACGTTACACAAAAAATCCAACCCTGATCTTGCTTTCTATAAGCATAAGTTTTAAATCGGCTTTCCGCAAGATTGTCTTTGATGACAGAGGTGTTAATACATATAAACATTTTCTATACAGTTTAAAAGATTGATACATTTTCATGATTTGATGCAGATGTAAATTTCATTGCACGGATATTTACGTATGTTTTATCAATTATATGGTAGCATTTACTTAACTACAAAACTAGTGACGTGAATGACTTTATTTTCTCTTACTTTGAGTTATAAATCGATGTCGTTCCAACCAGGCTCGTCCGGGGACGAGGTTGCGAGTGTGAATTTTGGCGGCAACACCAGCGCGCGCGCAGACGATAATACGCCTATGCTCGAGACTGCGCTTTTGAGTGAAGGTCATTGCATATGGTCTGCCGAGAAGTGTATCCATATATACAGCCCTAGGCGGTGACGTTATCTCAAGCATGTTCCCACTGTCAGTTCTAAACACCAATCAAATTACGCGCTCTTGCTTGTTTGAAGCGAAGATTTCAACTATATATTCGATATTTATTCACTACATGTATATTTTGTTTAAATGTGTATGTTTTTTTAAAGTGAATTACTTATCAATAAGGGTATCTTGAATAAAATAATCCTACTACACCAGCACTTTGAGATGGTAGCTGGACTTTCTACTTTCAATAATATTCAATTTATTTAGGGGGAAATATTCCAAGGTACACATATTCATAACCACATATCTTACCTTTTTTAAACAGAAAACGTCTAATTTCCAGATTATCATCATGCGTATTTGTGGGAAAAGTCTGCTGTACAAATAAGATTCCTACTTTAATCTGGAGGCAGTCTTTTTTTCTGGTAGAACGCACGCATACTTCAAGTTCAATTTCCCACGACGTCGATGGGCTAAAACTCTGACGCTTTGAATATTCCATGACTTTGCCCCTTTCAACTCCTGTCGTCTTTAAACCTGACCTACTTAACCCATAAACATGAAAACCATCATCTCCAGAAAACATGAATAAATATAAAATAATATTTGCGTTTATATTATGATCAATTTTAGCTTTGATTCCCTATTTTCCTTGCTTAATTAATAGTGTATACATATTACAGAGTGAAGTGTGAGATCGTAGAAAAGAGAGGGGAAGGGAGGAGAGACAGTGGCAGAAACAGAGAAAGAGGGAGAAAGATAAGATAGAGAGATAGAGAGAGAGACACAGACAGTATTTCGTTATGACTGATAGTGGGGTTAGTTGGTGTTCTTTTTCATGTTTATGCTTATAATATATTTTTTACTTACTGATGTTTAACAATTTGCACGATTATCGTGAAAAAGAAGAAGAAGGAAATGACTTCTCATTCGAAACAAACTATTATTAGCATTTTGGAAATAATCAAAATCATGAAATTATTCAGTCTGTCCGCTCCGTCTCTGTCTCCATGTTGCGCCCTATATACTATTCATGGCTAAAAGACATGCAACATAATTCAGTCTGTTTCTGAACCATACTGCTTCCGAATGTTAGTCCTTCCTTCCTTACCATCCCTCAACCGTGGGCCCCTTATGTAGCTGGCTTGCTCTCTGAGCTTGATTGAAAATCACATTAAATTTGTCTTGAAATCCTCCACCCCACTCACGATCGCTGGATGAATCCGTAGACATTTTGATGTGTATTAGCATATCTTTATGTATCCCATTTCGGATTTCGGAAGCTGAGCGGAAGAACATCGAGAATATGGAAAGATCATGAGCGCAAGGGAATGTGCTTTCAATTCTGCAATAAACCAGGCGAGGGTATCCCCTAGCGCTGGCAATGAACCATGTGCGCTCCCAATAAAAATGTTAATAAAGAAGAGTTTATTGATGAACTTAAAGGAAAACATCAAATCCTTCAAGGACATATTTTCGGTGATGGGTCAAAATCTACATACTCCCTGCCAAGCATATGCCAATGTAAAAGTTGCCCTCGTCACAATTATGAGTGTATATTGTTAAAGGTATTACAAAGTTTCGGTATGGGGTCATGAATTTGGTTCAAATTAGCATATTGGAAGCATATGCGTTCCTACAATATTCATTGATCGTTGTCACGGTTGAAATCGAGTCTAAAGTTATGAAATTATAAATAATAAACTCTTTATGTTGTATAGCTCCCTCTCAAGGTCAAGATATCAAGTTAGCTATGAAACAATGTTTCTTGACTAAAATCGACCGATTAGCTATTCACGTTGGGAAAATATATATTTCAACTACATATTTTGAGATTTTCATGGTCGCAGCTACCATTATACGGCCGTAGGCGCTATTTGAAATTTATCAAAATTTACCGGGAGCACCGGTAAATTTTTATATTCAATTTTTCTCGAAAACAGAAGTGTTTTGGGGGTTAATTTTTTCAGTGCTTATAATACATCCACAGGGGCATCCAAAAATATCAAAATTGTAAAGATTCACTATCCACCCAATTTTCAAAATTTCCCAAAACTTTGTATTACCTTTAAAGCCATAGCGAAATGTAAAATCGTGATATTTTCAAAGTATAAAAACATTGTGCAAATAATGATTTCGCATGCTACCGGATACTACTTTACCACCTGGATGGAAAGAAGCAATGTAGATGAAATGTATTAAAGTAATAAGCGTTTAAACCACTCGATGACTCAACAATTATAAGACAATCCATCGTTTAGAAAAGTCCAGGTACACTTTGTGATTATCGTTATCCTCTGCGTATAGTTCAAATTATTTTAGTCTGCATCAGATCTATAAGACTTTATACGTTCATGCTGTTAATTAAAAAGGCATTGATCGTTATCGCCTTAATAACAATTTAGCTAATTGATTAATGAATTATTAATAAAGGCCATTGTGTATTAGTACAAGGTGAGGACGTATAGATCTAGAGGGCCTGGTAGGTAGGTAGGTAACTTTTCAACTACATAAATTAGATTATTATTTCTTTCTTTCAAAATTAACTCTCGAGTTGTGGACCTGTTGATCCAACACTGACCCAGTATGATGTAAAAAAAAACATTTGAAGGCGTTCCCGAAAAGTTAGCGAATATCCAGGATTTCAAATACATTGGCGGTTACCATCTTTGTTTAAATACTGATGTTATTTAGAATGACTACGCGTGTTTTTGCGCCTCGTGATATATCGATTATTAAACACTTTATTGTGTATTTGAGTACACTGTTATGCTGGGATAAAGATGAAGAAAAACCAAAATTAGTAATATTTTGTGTATATGACAAACGAGAGAGCTAATTGTAAGTTTGTAACTATGTTACAGTCCACTGGCTAAATTGACAAAAGTGAGATTTGTATAGATTTAGTGATCTCATATTTCAAACATTCATATAAACTCTCTTATTTTTTTTGGTCCGATTTATGTTTAAATTCCGTCAATCTGTTTCTCTTATACTCATACAAATGTACGTATTACAAAGGTTGGATTTCACGTTATGGCTCGTATCTATAGGACCTCACAACATGAGACTTTATAATCTTCAACAGAACAGTATATCACAGTCCTACCACTGGCTTGCGTGTGTTTTGCGTCTGATACTAACGCTTCCATGCATGGAGTGATATCCTTTAAAGTGAATTGGTAACATTGTTGAAGGTTGATGAAAAACTGCGTAACTTTCGTATGAAATGTTACTTATTATATTTATTCTACAGTACTTACCCTCTAACATCACTGTGCGACACCCTCTAACAGTAAATTCTCCAAACCATTTTTGAATTTTCCCAACCGTTTTCCCATGAAAATAAGACATAAGACAAACTTTACAAAACCTTTCAACCTTTAAATGTCTGGAATTGTTTACAGAGCCAATTCATTGATTTGTGACGATTTACGTTCACCTAAAATGTAATTAAATTTTAATAATATAGTTTGGAGAATTAAGAAATTGAATAGATCCGTTTTTTCCAATTTGTATCATCAGTTTTCACTCAAACTTTCAGATTATCTTTAATACATTTAGCATCGTAGTCACTACTTTAGCACCATTTTCTCTCATCTGACAATGTTACCAAGTCCCTTTAAGGGGATAATGCATTTAGAATGGGATATAATAGTACGGACTATTAGTCGGAATCCCAGGGTAGAGCAATTACGACCCATTTCCAAGTTTAACCTTCGTTCAGCGAGACGCCTGCCATAAAATGTATATTTGCTCGGGGAACGAAGAGACTGGAGAGAGATTTAGTCTAATTATTTATAACTTTCTCTGTCTGTATATCTCTCTCCAGCTTCCCTTCTCTACTATCCCATCTATGCTCTTTCGCGAGTAACCCCCCCCCCCTCTCTCTCTCTCTCTCTTTCTCTCTCTCTGTCTCTGTCTCTCTCTCTCTCTCTCTCTCTCTCTATTCCGATCTCTTTCTGTTGTTTGCATATTCTTTACTCACTACTGCCCTATAGACCCAACTTATTTCCTTTACAAATCCTGTTGAAACAGCTACACAATCATGTTTAGACTGTTGCTGTTGTTTACAATTTACCATGACACCACCCTGCCCCTTTTGCCTTCCTTCACCCCCCGACACTTTTAAGGATTTTTTCTCATCCCATTGACGTTACCATGCCTTCCCCTAATGCTCCATCCTCGCCCCCTCCCCCCTCCCCCAATTTCCTCCCCCGCGCCTCCAAATAATGTTTACTTAAAAGACACTATACAGCTTTGCCATGAAAAGAGGTTGTTTTGCCGCTTCCCGATGGCACTAGCTTTTGACTACCAACCTTCCGTAATAACCTATGGGACACCCCCAGGGATCCTTTCCCTAGAGCAGCCGGTGACTAAGAGCTGGCAATCCGTCGCTCCATTTTTATAGATCAGTGATTTCAGGACTTGGCGTGTGGGTGGTTTCTGCCATTCATTTTTTCCTTCTAAATGCAAGATATTGTTAAAGGGGCTTTTGTGTTGTATAATGATTTGTTGTTGTTGCTACAATCGAGATCGTTACAGTGAAGCGTTATTCAAACCACTACGGACGCTTGTAAGCCTAACAAGGTCTGTTTATATGACCTATTTATAATAAAGACGATTTGCCAGTGCATTCATCAGTCATCGAGAGATTCAACACAGAGCACGGTTGGATCTCTACCTGTAATTCCACCATACGAAGTATGCCCTCACCGTCCCAAACTTGAAAGTGTATTATCCACTTCAAGTTTCCTTCTATCCTAGACCCTCATCCTTTTCCCTCCCATCTTAAAAATATTTTTATTAAAGATTCGTGAAGGTTTTATTTCATTTTTTTGATTTCATGTGAGCTTTGTTCACGGATTATGGGTTGTTAAAAACACACGAATCTCTGCACTGATATAATACAGATGAGTACAACATTGTGCCTTTATGTATAAGCATTGATATCAATAAGACACAGTTTTAATGATATCCTTGCAAGTGAGTGAATATACACAAAAGGATAAAATTAATTGTTCACTCATTCGCCCCCCCCCCTTCTCTCCTAATATTAGCAATTCAAATCTCAATTAAAGAAGTGTCCTCTATTTCTCTCAACTGATTGCCTTAAGAACAACTGCTGATTGATATACTTGCAATACATAATTTATTTGAAGAAAATTTAAGCATAACAATATTGCCCAAGTAGTTGAATTGTTCGATATTCGACCAAATTGAACCAACTAAGAATGTATATATTTTCCCAGAAATAATCTGTCTTTGATATTAGACAATATGTCTTTTGATCTCTTACCACTATGTTTTTTTCTACGTTTCGGCTTTATATATATAAATTTACTTGGTATTTTAGGTTTGTTAGTTCATGATATTCGAAGGAGCACTACACAGTCATGATTTCGAAACCACAGAAGCGTGTATAATATGTGTGTGGGTTTCATCGCACATTACCTCGTCTGATATTAAACGTTCATTACCTAGCGTGTCTGCGGTCGTCGCTAGCGGGAAATGTAGGAAGGCCACAAGAAATCCACCCCTTCCCAATTTAAGATTATCTGTTGCAGATGAGCTGATAAATGAGTGAAGACAACAGAGAGATTTAGGAAGTGAAAAGGAGATGATCTCCTCCCATCCAATCGCTGGCCTTTGCTACCGCGCGCGAAACCCGCCCCTCAATAATACCAGTGCCCCGGCTACGCACCACGCCATTTTTATCAGAATTGAAGAGCAAAAACTCACTTCATTAGATGAGATGTATTATAATGCATACCACTTTTCTGCCCCTCCTTCCTGTTCTCTTCGAAAGAAAACGAGAAAGGCTGCACCCATCGCGGTTTTCCTTCTGCAAACGCAAGCTGGCGGTGTCGCCGCGGTTTTCTCGCCAAAAAATTAGCCAAAGGCGATTTCCTTTTATCACTTCGAGAGGACGCCGCCAAAGAAGGCGAAGATTACTCCCGGGGGTTCATATTCAACTGGTGTCCATACTCATATACGGATGCAGAGATATGCTGGATAGTTGGAGGAATGCGTGAATGAGAAAGTAGGAGTGTTTTATATAGAGGGCAAGGACGCCGCTGTGATAAAGGTTGCATGAGAGAAAATGCCATGACGCCAAAAATGAAATAGAGAAAGAGGGAGGGAGAAAAGAGAAAGAGAGATTGGTAAGAAAGAGAGCGAGAAGAAAAAAAATGGTGAGAGAGATGGTGTAAGAGAAATGTAAAGAAAAAAGAAGGGAATAAAGTATGGAAAATCCAAGAGAGAGGGAAAGAGAGAGAAAGGGGGGGGAGGGAGGAAAGGAGGGGGAGGTAGGGATAAAGGGGGGGGGGGTAAATAAGACTAATTCTAAATTAAAAACATGTGTTATAATAATCTTACGCGTCCACTTTACGTGGACAGTGTTGTTCTTATATTCAAAGGCTAACATGACATGAGCCTGATGGACACAGGTTTGGAGCTTTTACCCTAAAGTTGGCTCAATTATGAAAATTCGAAAAGGTTGATATGTTGATTTATACACCGGCTCAGGGTATCATAATCATGATCACCACTCTGTTTTAAAATCAAGAAAAATACAATGATAGTTACAGTTTTTCAGTTACTTACAACATTATGATACACTTTGCTATGATTTCACCGAACGTGCGCCGCCTGGTAGATTAAATTTAATCAAATGCATTAAAATAAGGTATGCAGTACATGTTCGTACGTGGAGGATCTAAAAGACCTCAATATAAATTAATTTATGTGCTAATAAATGAGCTTATCTCGGTTAAATGGATAAAGTTCATGTAGTGTGTAATCATTTTGTGGGCTAAGTAGGCTCTCTCTCAGTTTCTCTCTCAGCGATGCTGCAACCCCATAGTACCAACTGAATTCGGAGGTGGTTTGAATGAAAAGAGCGCCCCCGTTCGCTTTGTACTTGCGGTATAGTACTACAATACGACCTAAATTACTATGCAAAACTAGTGCAAACCAACACAAAACCTCATTTCTTAAGTGAATAATGATAGAAATATAAATATACTATTATAAATTTCATTTAGACCATCTTAAGATATACAAATTATATCAAACCCCAATAGAGAAAAAATTGAAGATAGTTAAAACCATCTTTCTTTTTAATGTGAATCTAATTCTCCAGAAAAGCAACGATCTTTATCTGTAGTGAACCGATATGTGTCTTGTATTGTAGAAGCATGCTCTCTTTTGTGAATGTATAACTTTGACCAAATTAACTTTTTTTCAATGTTCTTACATATATGGCGCTCTTCTAAAGGATATAGGCCTTATTCATATCAATTAGATCCTTTTGCTTAAGAAAATTTTAAGAAAAATAAATGAATTATAATAATTACAATGATCTCCCAGCATGGGCCAATAATGGTTTCAGAGTTATTCAAACATTAGATTCGCCACAGTTGCGTATATATCTTGTATTAATACGTTCTTTTTTATTTCTCCTCTTTTGTATTGCCATTCAACTGGACTTCGTTCCCGTTTACTTCATTCACAGGTAAGTCACCACACCAATTTCATATCGTGTTACCATGGTGATAGAGAAATGAATATGATAAAAGATTGTGTCATAGTCAAAGAGCGTGGTCTACTTATAGTTCTTAAAATTTAACCCTAACCCCGAGGTTAGTCTGACGTCTAACTTTTGCGTTTGGTAAATGTGATCTCGGGTAAGTTGATATGGATTTAAATGTACAGGAGTCGCAAATTCATCCCTCTGTGAATCATTAGGGATTTCATGTGGTCACCACATATTTGTATTGTTGAAATATTGTTGGAATAAAAGATGTATTGTTGAGTATCCAGAATATGATATGAACTACGCTCTGATAAAAATGCCTCTGAAATGGTGCTAAAAATTCTGCCTTAGTTGTTAAAAGAAAACCAACCTTCCTAAGAACTCCCTTTTTAAGTTCTGCAAGTACCAATAACTATCCATAAAGAACACCAAAGGGCGCTTAGTAACATTGCGCTTCTTGTAGGAACCACATTGCTCATGTTGTATATTTGGTTTACTTTTTGACCCATTGCGTCAAAACTGAATTCATGAAAAAGAAAATGAGGACCGACAATATCTCTTGATGCTTTGCTTTGGGACAAATGTTCAGTCCTAATCCTCTTCTTTGATTTCTTATTCATTCAATCACAATATCAATTCCCTGGATATTCTTTACAGCGCTTTGATATGCCTTTTACGGAAATTCGGTACTGTCGGTACCGCTTAGTAACATTGCGCTTCTTGTAGGTACCACATTGCTCATGTTATTTGGTTTACTTTTTGACCCATTGCGTCAAAACTGAATTCATGAAAAAGAAAATGAGGACCGACAATATCTCTTGATGCTTTGCTTTGGGACAAATGTTCAGTCCTAATCCTCTTCTTTGATTTCTTATTCATACAATCACAATATCAATTCCCTGGATATTCTTTACAGCGCTTTGATATGCCTTTTACGGAAATTCGGTACTGTTGTTAATTGTCTTTACAAGAACTGTTTTGCAACGGTCTTTACTGGAGAACTCTCTGTGGAATATATTACAACGGATCTGTTTCTGGACGACTAAAGTATTGATGTTCTAAAGCTTTTTTTTAATCAAGACAACAGCTATTATAATGACACGTTCGTGATGTGTAAAGGGCGCTTCATAATTATAACAGCACTTGTTTTGCCGTTTAGTATTACCCTAATGGTTTGTTCAGATATGACTCGGCCAAACCGCGTAGGCATTTTACCGAGTCATATCTGAACAAGCCTTAGCAGTGCCACTGGTACACATAACTTAACAAAATGTTTTGTAGAAACACCTGAAAAATGTTTTTAATAATTAATTTGTTTTCATAGTCCCTTTTTATTATTGAATCGCTTCATGTTATCCACAACTTTTTAGCCTTTTCTTCGTTTTAAAAACATGGCTTTGCTCAGCCTACATAGCAGAATTGACGTAAGAAAATTTGGATGTTAAATTGTCTACACTATTAACAGGGTAATGAGTAGGCTCATGTACGACGCGTATGGCTTACTCCCACCCAGCCATTAAGGCGATCTCTAAACTGTAGCATGCATTCCTGACGCACAGAGTGTCTGAACTCAGCTCTGGCGGTTTTACGCCCTCTTGCGTTCAGATCAAGCAACAGCAGCTTTTAATAGTTCAGTTTGTTCATAATTTTACATGTACAGTACAGTTGCAAGCAAAATAAATAATTTATTTTTGAATTCATAAAAACGTTTTACATCAAGGCCTTTTTTAAATCTTTGCATATTTCGATGATTTTAAAAATGGATTATGAGAATACTTATGGAGGAAGGTGAGGTTGCCAAATGTGGGATGCGATTGAAAATGTAATCGAGAGTCTTTTGAGGTTGTGGGAACGAAAAAAAAACCCAACATTTATAAAGAACAAAGCCAAAATATGAAGTAAAAAGTTGTTTTCAAGTATACATGATACGTAAATTATGTGAAGATATTTAACGGAGAGTTGGAAATATAAATCGGAACGTCCGACGTATTAAGCTATCTTGGTAAGATGTAAAGATGGTGATATAGTGTGGCCTTGTGGATTGACGGAAATCGCTGCTTTAGATTCAGGACTATTTACTTCCATATTACTAACATAAATGTTAATGTTAATGTTTTGCAAAATGTATTATGCTTTTATGTTTTTGCCAGGAATATGAACACAAGCAACCAATCAATCAATCGATATAAGGGACGTTTATACCTCCACATTCTATTAAACGCACACAGATTCATAATTTTGTTAGGGGGAGGTGCTTTTTTTAATTTTAAAGTCTCTGACAAGGAAAAAAGGAACTTAATTAAAAATTGTTAATTGTCATCATAAACAAGACCCCAAATCGGAAGAGGCATTTCATCACGTGTCCCCCCCCCCCCCACTCCCCCTCCCCACCAAAACACCCACACAACGCACACACCTCCCGTCCCATTCTCGCCCATTGCCGTGTAGCTCTACACAAGGAAATCCCTGTTGTGCAGTTCAAATGCTCAAAATAACGTTAGATTCACCGTACCGAAGCCCGTTTCTTATATAAGCCATTTCCGTAGTTAAGTACTTACAGAGTACGTCACTGGTATCGTAAACGTAAAGCCACTACCCATTGAAATACAATCCCGTATTATTTCACATGGCAACGGCAACAGCACATATCCTGTAAATGATTTCAATCCGTACCCTATTTGGATTGTTTTTCTTCTCCTCGAAATGCCAATCCATTTATTTGTCATACGAATGGAAATTCGAAGCGATTTATTATCTGGGACGACTAATTTATTCATTTCAAGCTATTTATCTATTGACGATGGGATTTGTTTTAGTGCGTGAGCACAACTCTACCGTTTAAAGGTAATTAGAGAATAATTAGGCTTTGACGCAGTATCCGACGTCAAAACATCAACGAAAACACATCGAGTGGAATATTTGTCAAAAATAAAAAAATTGTAAACGATTACACTTAGAACAAAATAGAATTATAAAAGAACTACACTTTTTTTTTAAACAAGCAGACGAATTGAACAACTCTTTTTCGGTCGAAAAATCCCGGAATAATAAGAATTTCGAGTAAAAGACCGTTATGAACTTTTCAACCATTTTTATTTAAGCTAAGATTATTATATGTACCTGTAATCGAATTTCGTAATGTACTTATGCGCATATTAGAATTTTTATTTTGTTTAGCTAGTAGTGCGTGTGAGTGAGATCGGTGTGCGTGTGTGCGTGTGTGCGTGTGTGCGCACATGTATCCTGCGTGCATTCGAGGGATCAGGTTACCAATACATACAGACTTTGAGGGACCTTTGGAGGGACCATTTGCCGGTCCCTTAAATGCAGAACACAAGTTCATAGGATATTATAAATTTCAGAGCTAAAACTATATGTTTTTCGCCCTTGTGAGATAATAATTAGACAAATGAATTGCTATCTCTATAACATTTTTGTCATTAAAAAATTATCAAAGTGGTGAAAACAAGTGGTCCCTCAAACGATGTGTGTATTCACGACGGTGTGTTGTCAACAGATTCTTGATGACTCTCGATGAATACACACTCTATATGCTCGACACATAAACCGAGGGCGCCCCCTTTTGTCCATAATTTAAGATTTCCCTGTACCGTCATCTAATGATGGTGTTATGTTATAGGGATTATAATGCCCACTGATAAATACATAAATATATATCTTTATATTCTCCCTGTTGATGATAATATTCATCATTAATATAAGAGACAAAATATATTCATTGAACAATATTTCTTTGTGCTGAAATATATTGTTTTGTTTAAGTTTACCTTTCCTGCGGCAGTCTGTTCAAAGAATGAAAAATCATTTGTGCACACTGCTCACTGTCCTCTATAAAACAGGAGTGGAGAAGTGTCTTTCAAAGCGGGGGAGGGCACCAACATAAAAGGTTTTTTTTATGAGAAAAAAATGGGGCACCAATTGAGGAATGGTCATGTTATTATATATGCAAGTATAATTTTACAACCCTATGACACGATTATGATTCTGATAGTTTAGTCAAGACAAATTATTTAGCATTCGTATGTTTGGTACAATCTTGATTAGGCATAGGTCAAATGAATCTTAATTTGTAATAGTTATTGAATGTCCGGAGGCCCAATCAGTGATTCCCTCTCCCCTATCACGGACACAATGACTGAATCCCTTGCATAAGTGACACTACGTCCGAAATGACTCGCCAATAATTCAATCTTAATTGTCTAGATTTCTTTTGCCATTACCCAGGGTGACGCATTCAGGGCCCACCACTTTCGTCAAATAATTCGTATAGGTGCTCTGAAAAAAAGAAAACATTCTTAATTTAAAGGCATATTGTCCTACTTGTAGCTACTTGCTCCCTCTATATAGAAAACTTTCCCAATCGGTGCCTGTTGGTCCCCCATGATCCTCTTTTTCTTATGTTAAATGAGAGCTGAGTTAATGAGATAGCCACCTGTCACAGTGACCTCGCTGGCTCGCTGGGTGGTCTAATCCCTTCTAGCTGAAGTAGTAAAGCTTGCCTTTAAGCTTATACTGTAACGTAAAATTGTCATGAAATCCAATGTTCATGACTGAAAAATTGACAGAAATTGATAATGAACTTGATGTGTGAAATTGATCTTAAATTGCTAATGTTTACCTTGCCCCAACCTTATGCATCAGATCTTGGGAGTAATACATAAGGAGATAATGTTACCAATATGAAAGATGAAATGGGGATTTCATTTACCTTTAGTAGGAATATTTTATATTATTCTCCAGCATAGCTACATACCCGCGCGAACAAAGTGCTAGACTCGATCACCAGTCGGGCGAAGCAAATATATCTTGCTAAAAATGACTAGGCTGTTCTGCAAAAAAATGCGCCACCGGGACCGCCGCAATTACGCTATTACCAGAATCAATTGCATGTTGATATATATTTCTTAAATTACATGCTAATGTTAAGCGATTCAATGGTTTTTCTTATACATGGTATATCCTTTACCTTTTACCATGATATATTTGATAACTTTTATGTAAAGCGCTGTGAAACAACAGTAATAGTTTGTAAGAGCGCTATAGAAATGACTTTATTGTATTGTATTGTATTGTATTGTATGTAAGAGGTATCTAAATGATACCCTTATATAATTCCTTTTTTAGTTTGGAATGCATATTGTCTCACATTTACATTAAATTCTGATAAATTATAATTGCTGGTTAAGTTTTTAAAATCTTAACGAAATGAAGCAATCTATATTGAATAACACTTTGAACTTTAACAAAGAAATTGAAATATTCTCAAATATCCAGTCATAATTAATACCATGACAACCCTTTTAACATTTGTAGAGATTACAGTAATCTTGCTCTGAAAAACAGTTAAATAATAACACCACATCATGTACAGTAGGCCCGTACTTACAAATCTGGGTAAGTTTGATCTTTTGATATGCATGGAAATATATATTTTTTTGATTCCCATCTAAAGTAAATCAGTTCATCCTGCTCGCCTTTGCTGGTCTGTTTAATACTTATGTGAAATTTCCACTAGCGTCAATCCTTGGAATTACTGGTTGCTCCTAGCAAAAGAAAAATGAATATCACCTTCGAAGAGAAAAAAATATATATTGAAGATCTTCAAAAAAAGATTACATTTCACTTGAAAAATTGGCCTTTTCTCTCGACATGCCTCGAGTCAATTTGCATATTGTGTAACTATCAAATTACACATCTTGTATTCCACTTCTTTTTTCTTTCTTTGTTACCATTTCTCCTCTTCCCCTTTTGTCCATCTCTACAAATCTTCATTTCTCGTTTTCCAATCTTGTCATTAATTCTCTTTCTTGTTCTTCTCTCTATTTTTATATTATTAAACTCTGATATAATGACGTCATCGTTTTCATTTCTCAATGTATATGCCTTTTCTCTCCTTTTCTACATATTTACCTCTCTCTCTCTCTCTCTCTCTCTCTCTCATTCTATCCCTCAACCTCTAAACTTATTTTTCTCTCTACCCCCTTCTCTCCCTCTCTCTTTCTCCTTCTCTCTCTCTCTATCTATCTCTCTCTCTCTCTCTATCTCTCTTCGTTACTTTATATCTCCCTCTATCGCTCTCCCCCTCCCCCTTTCTCTCTCTTTCTTTCTCTCCCTCTCACTCTCTCTCTCTCTCTCTCTCTCTCTCTCTATCTGTCCTTTCTTGATAAAGGCCTATATAAGAACACACAATTTATTTGTTTTCCAGAAGAGCGAGTTCATAAGCAAATAGCCATCTTCCATACAAATACAATGAGGAATAGAGGAAATTGCTTTTACCATTCCCTCGACGATGACGTCATTATATCAGATCTGATAAGAGTCGAATGATAAATTACATTTAGCTGATCAATGTGTATTAGATAAGCTATCAATTTCTATCTGTGTGCTTTGAGACGTACGATGCATGCCATGTTTATACCTTTCAGCAAAAAAACCCCTGACCCTTGCATCGGCGATAAACAAGCCTGTGCTCATATAATAAGCCAGTGGTGTTTGTTTGCTGTTTCTTTTCTTTTCTTCTTTGTATTGTTTCATTTAGTTTCTTTTTAAAGGTCGGGTTACATCCAAATATAAGTTGCTCCTGTTCATGTACAGGGCTGCATAAGGACAACTCGTGTTTTGTAATTCAAACATCTATGCATATTTCATAGATTTTTAAATATTTTTAAAATAATTTTCTCAGACTATAAATAATGATAAAAAAATAGGAGTTGTATGCAGCCCTGCACATCAACAGAAATCAACTTATATTTGGATGTCACCGGACCTTTACGATCACTACCGTTACGGCAGGCGTACGTGCAACTGTTCACCCACACTGCAGGAGGGTACACTGAATATATATTTACGGTTTCGTTTTTGTTTTTGTAAACTTTCTGCTTGACAGGGAATTTCCCGACTTGTAAAGTCCTCCTCAATCGAGGCAAATAATCTGAATCCTCTACTGATTTGAAACCAGTAGCGAGCTTTGCAATATTTGAACATATTATTAAAATAAAACACACACATACACGTTTGTGGAACATGAATAAATAAAGCTACATTTCGAACACTAACTGGCTTTAGAAAAAGCCTAATGGCGATTTTTTTTCCTCACCGATCCCCGGCTTCTCCCATGGGATTATAGCCAAAATGCGTTTTACGATCCAAACTGTCTACAGACTTAATGGCATGCATCTTTCCTGGTGTTATCAAGACTGACAAGACACAAACAAGTTATTTTTAAAACAATTTGTCAGCCATTACCAGCCTGTCTTAGGCTGAATATGACCAGAATTGACGAATAAGGGTATTCAAGTCATAGTGCAGTAAGGCAACTATATTTTGTCGTCATAGAAACTAGTTTGTTTTCATACAAAAATATCAGACCAATCCTACACGTTACTAGAGTAGACACGTCTTAATTGCCAAACACATCTCGAGTTCTTAGCCATTAGTTAACACGAATGAAAATATTTTGATACTGATGAAGCTCGTGAGAAGAATGAAAATTCTTTATTTAGAAAATGAAAACACCCGTGACTCTTTTTTGAAATTACGAATTTCATACAAATTTAAAAGCATTTTTACATAACCATTACTTCCCCCAAAAACACATTAGACTTTCATCATTAGGTTGAATCTTGTAAAGAAAGTTACCAGTTAAGAATGAAATAGCTCAGGGCGGATCCAGGGTGGTGCGTGGGGGCGCCCCCCCCCCCCTTTCCTTAAGAAATATTCACATAAATGTTCAGTTTACGCATTCAGAAATGCCTTAGAATGTACCATTTTGGGGGAAGTAATGGTTATGTAAAAATGGTTATGTAAAAAGGAAAATCCATTATACTTCCAGGGGCGGATCCAGGAATTTCCAAAACGGGGGGGGGGGGGGTGAAATGTACGAAATCGAGGCAAATATCGAGGCAAAAATCGAGGCAAAAATCGAGGCAAATAATCTGAATCCTCTACTGATTTGAAACCAGTAGCGAGCTTTGCAATATTTGAACATATTATTAAAATAAAACACACACATACACGTTTGTGGAACATGAATAAATAAAGCTACATTTCGAACACTAACTGGCTTTAGAAAAAGCCTAATGGCGATTTTTTTTCCTCACCGATCCCCGGCTTCTCCCATGGGATTATAGCCAAAATGCGTTTTACGATCCAAACTGTCTACAGACTTAATGGCATGCATCTTTCCTGGTGTTATCAAGACTGACAAGACACAAACAAGTTATTTTTAAAACAATTTGTCAGCCATTACCAGCCTGTCTTAGGCTGAATATGACCAGAATTGACGAATAAGGGTATTCAAGTCATAGTGCAGTAAGGCAACTATATTTTGTCGTCATAGAAACTAGTTTGTTTTCATACAAAAATATCAGACCAATCCTACACGTTACTAGAGTAGACACGTCTTAATTGCCAAACACATCTCGAGTTCTTAGCCATTAGTTAACACGAATGAAAATATTTTGATACTGATGAAGCTCGTGAGAAGAATGAAAATTCTTTATTTAGAAAATGAAAACACCCGTGACTCTTTTTTGAAATTACGAATTTCATACAAATTTAAAAGCATTTTTACATAACCATTACTTCCCCCAAAAACACATTAGACTTTCATCATTAGGTTGAATCTTGTAAAGAAAGTTACCAGTTAAGAATGAAATAGCTCAGGGCGGATCCAGGGTGGTGCGTGGGGGCGCCCCCCCCCCCTTTCCTTAAGAAATATTCACATAAATGTTCAGTTTACGCATTCAGAAATGCCTTAGAATGTACCATTTTGGGGGAAGTAATGGTTATGTAAAAATGGTTATGTAAAAAGGAAAATCCATTATACTTCCAGGGGCGGATCCAGGAATTTCCAAAACGGGGGGGGGGGGTGAAATGTACGAAATTGAAAGCGCGAAGCCTCTGTGGCGTGGGATCCGGGGCACGCCTAAGGACCCCGGAAAATATTTAACCTTAAGATGCTCTATAGAGCATCTTAAGGTTAAATATTTTCCGGGGTCCTTAGGCGTGCCCCGGATCCCACGCCACAGAGGCTTCGCGCTTTCAATTTCGTACATTTCACCCCCCCCCCCGTTTTGGAAATTCCTGGATCCGCCCCTGGAAGTATAATGGATTTTCCTTTTTAGATCATCACCTTCACTCTACAGTGGGCCACATTCGCAAGATTGTTTGCAACATCACAAAGAAATTCGACCTGATTTAAAGTGGAATGTCACGGAAAATCATGTAGTGCTTAATTAGAATGTTATTTCGATTCTACTTTCTTTAGAGGATTTAACGAGAAAGAGGACGGCAACACCATCTTTCTCATTAGAGTGATTAAACAGGAGACATCCGGGTAATGAAAAGACATCCGGGTAATGATGAAGATTGACTACCACCGTGACGTTCCGATAACGTGTTTTATTAAAGCATAGTTAGTTACTGTAGAAGGATTTATATTTTCAGGCTTTATCGATCGTCATTATCCTTCCTATCGGTTTATTATTCGGAGTTGCTGTGTGCGAAGACATAGAATGGGTAGAGCTGGTGGGGGCGTGGCGCAGCAGGGGGGGGGGGGGCGGCGCCAGTGACACGGGCAAACGAAACTTAATACTATCTGGGTGATATGCGAAAGTTAAGGACCATGATTTGAAATCAACTTACTTCAAACAATGTTCCTGTAAATGTCCTCACACATGAACATTTTTTTCTTTAAAGAATCTCGCCTAATTGAAATATAATGAGTGTTCAATTCGTTATCTAAGTTGCCAGAACTCGACTATGCTCCCTGTTTTTTTTACATAGCAGAAAGCTTTTTAATAGCCATTTTATAGCTGATATGAGAATTATTTAGAATTAATGATTAATTCATAACCTTCGAAATACGAATTGGGTTAATTCCCTTGATTGCGTTATTATTAAATTCATTACTAAGGTTTAAAGCACTTGGCCATACATGCAACAGTGTGTCTGTGGTAATATGCATATTATAGTGCTGATCATCAATTTATCAGGAATGGAAAAATATATTATGAGGTTGCAAATGATCTTGATATGCTTTATATCCTTCCTAAGTATGACGGATTTGTACCAAAATGAGATTGATATTGACTATCTACGCTCTAAAACGAGCAAAAAAGAAAATAGATAAAGTATACCCAATTTAAAAAAGGGAACGTGTAATTTTGTGGGATTAGTTTTTACCCAGAAGTCTGTGGTAGTTCGTAATGCGTGAGTGCATAGGCCCCCATTTTGACGAAAAAAGAAAAGAGATCAAATATACCCAATCAAACAAAAAAAGAGGAAAGTGTATTTTTGTGGGTTTAGTTCGTACCCATAAATATGTGGTAATGCGCAATGCGTGAGCGCATGGGCGATCATTTTGGATGTAATCTTGTTGGATGTGCCAAAGCATTGGACATATAAGAAACTGGGAACATGCTTGCAAATTTCAAGAGAAACACAAACGTAAATTGCATATGTTTGATATCAAACACTTTTACCCACTGAAAAAGAAGGAAAAAGGGCAGATTACAATTATGTGCCAATCAACATTTTACAACACGACAGTCTAAGGCAATCTATAAAGGCATTATATAACACAGTTTAAAATGTTCGAAAAATTACATCAAAGTATTACAAATTCCGAACATTATTTCCCTTGGTGATAATCGTGATGATGGCGTATTGAAATGCACGTTAATTGATTGCTCCGAGTATGTATGATTGTATTTTACTCTTGCAGCTTTAGGCCCTGCATTACATGGCAAAGCAAAATAAAAGAAGATACAAAACCGTCAATATTCATGTCCGCCAATGTGATATCTGCATGTCGATTGAATGCTGATTAAGCGTGATGTACACATGATGCACACGCTTTTCAATTTTTGTACTTGGAACTGAAGGAAAATTATATTCAAAATTTCTCCAACGCGGAATACTTGGTTATTTTTACGTGTGCTTTATATTGATATTTTCTTTAAGACAAGTTAGGCTTTTTTTTCCAGTGTACGCCCCTTCTCCTTCATTTCACGTCTCCCGCAACTTCATCTCTTATTTTTTGTTACGCCCTCCACTTCTCTCGTTCAACTTTTCTCCTTCTACCCCCCCCCCTCTATTTCCCTCTCTCTCGTATTTTCTTTATCCTTTGTCTCCTTTCTGCTTTTTACCCATCTCCCTCTCTCTCTCTCTCTCTCTCTCTCCCTCCTCCCTCTCTCTTTCTCCTCTCTCTCTCTCTCTCCCCCTCTGTTTTTGTTTTATATGTGAAAGAATATATATATATATATATATATATATATATATATATATATATATGTTTATATATTCCCTTCCCTCTGTGCCCCTTATCTCTTACATTATCACACTCTATTTTGATCACTCTCTTCCCTTCCTACTTTCTCACCCCACCCACCCCCCTCTCTCTCTCTCTCTCTCTCTCTCTTTCTCTTTCTCTTTTCTCCCCTTCCCCTCTCACTAACACATAATCTTTTTCTGTTTCTCTCTTTTCTTTTAAATACTGTTCTTCTCCCTTCTAACTCCTTCTCTCCCTCTCCGTTCCCATCTCCCTCTTTTAGGGATATACGAAAACCTTCCGTATCTCTCTCTCTGTCTTTCTCTCTATCTCTTTGTTTGACTGTCCTTACCCGATGCGATAAGTGCATTTCCGAATCGTGTCATGCTTGAATATGAAATCCTTTTCTAGCTGGAGGAGCGTATGGTTTCTCAAAAACTGTGCTAAGACTTGGCTCTTTATCATTTAATGCTCGTTCGATTAACCCAATTCATGAGAATTACAGACTCATTTCGCGTACAGTGATACGGAAGCAAGGAATCTATGAATAAGAGAGATTCAAGAATGAGACGTGAAATTGTTATTCAGAATGCGAGAATGATGTTGAGGACCGAAAATAAGATATAGGGCTGTTTTTGACTTGCGAATACACAAAATTATGGGTCAGGAGGCGAATTTCATGTCTTGAATATCGACGAATTTCTTCTCTCTCTGGAACGGTTTATAAAATATTGCCAACTCCAATTTCGAAGGATTTCAATTGGTATTATCCTGATGATCATTGAAGAGTTGATTACATAGTGACATTTCAACGAATGCAGTGAGATAAAAAGGTGTTTTAAAATTTCATTTTCAAGGTTTAACGTCTGTCTGCACTAGCCTGGCAAGTAGGGAATAGACCTCCATATGAGGTCACTGACAGGTGGTTATCTCATCAAATCAGCTCTCAATTAACATAAGAAAAAGTGGATCATGGGGGACCAACGGGTCCCGCTTTAGAATTGTTTACTATAAAGACGGCGCAATTATCTACAAGTAGTGCGGTTCTGCTTTATTAAAGTATAATTAAATACATGTCACAGGAATTGCTGACTTGTATTTTGAAAGATCGCTGCCATGTCGGCTCTCCCGCAAAGAAACTTTCACATTATTATGCATACTTACTATATCTATTCTTCCTTCCCTACCCGTTCCCAATGCTTATATACACGAAGTTCCACACTACTTAATCATAATACTTATTCGTCTCTGTGATACAAATTGTTACCGGTGAACGATATTTTCTAATGATTTTGATCCCCTTTTCTCTCTTTCTCGGCTGATTTATGCCAGAAATGCTTCTCTTTAGTGTAGTTGAAATAGTTATACAAATATCCATAATTTCATCGCAATGACGAACAGAATGCCTGAAGCACACGTACGTAAAGAAATAAACAAAACTCCTTATATGCATCGGATATAGACCATTTCCTTTAATATCCAATAATATATTTATATCGTTTGCTAGCGACAGTCACGTGACAGGAAGCACGAAGGACGCTAAAAGCTAATAGCAGTTTCATTCAGAGTGATTCCAAAGCTCGGTTTAACCTCACAAAATATAACGAATTGGTTCTGCCGCATATCCCGATCGCAATAGTGCGTCTCATAAATCCTTACAGTTCAGAGGAGCAATTTGCTCGGGGTTATTTGGCACCAGGCTGATTTGAATACATTTTCTCTACCACCTCCCCCCCCCCCCCCCCCCCATTATCTCTCTATGTATCTCTCTATGTATCTCTCTCTATCTATCTCTCTTGCTATTTTTTATCTCGAATTCTTCCTCTAATGTATTGTATTGTATTGTATTTATTCAACTTCATTGATGTACATCTATATTTTGCTTATAAACATATTTTTTACAATGCAATGTAACAAATCAATATTCTTTTGGGAATCGAATTTTTCATATAAATCTATTTCTTCTCCTTCTTCTTCTTCTTCTTCTTCTTCTTCTTTTTCTTCAAGATAATCTGCCTCCTTCAATACTGAAAATTCTTGTAGATGCCGTATACTCGGCCTGATTGGGGTGTGCAGGTGGACCATTACATCGGGGTTTTCCCCTACTCTTATACGAATAGTGCAATGGGTTCTTAACGTGTAACAAATCAATATCCTGTTTGTAAACATAGGCCTAAATCAATGCAGTGTATATAGCAAAACAGAAGGAAAGTTATATCCAGCAGAAACACTCTTTTTTCTTTTTGTAATAACATGACATATAATGCATAAAGTAAATAATATAATGTACCACAATACATCCGAAGATTTAGATATATAAAACCTAGTACAGCAATTTTCTTAATAGATTATAACTCATGCTATACAAAACAGGTAACAAATCAATATTCTCTTTGTAAACATATATATTATTACATCAATTTACAATGCAAATCAATACTCTGTTTGTAAACATATATATTATATCAATCAATTTACAATTTCACTCTCCCCCATATGTCTGTCTTTCTCTCCCTCTCTCTCTCTCCCACTCTCTCTCTCTCTCTCTCTCTCTCTTCCTCCCTCCCTCTCTCTCTCTTTCTCTGTCTCACTGTCTCTCTATCTCAATTTCCCTCTTTATATATGCGTCTGTATATTATGTTTGTATGTTCCCCTACCATATTATGTTTCTCTTTTTTGAATGACCAAATCTACATGAATTTCAGTAACAGCTGGATTTCATTATATACAAAAAGGGTTATATGAAAGTTGTTACCCTTTAACAAGTAGATTTGTTACCGTGTAGAGAGGTATCTGGAGTGTTGTATGACGATGAGAACACATTGCACCATTTATTTTACGTCCGTGGCTTTGACCGGATTTCCATTTTTGTTTAAGTTTCATTTTTCAAGTTCATTTGTGTCTTCTTCCGTAAAGTCAACATAAGAAAGAGATTTGAAGAAAAATAAAGAAATTAAGAATTCAAATAACAGCCTAACATATAGGCGATTACCTAAATATCAGTACATGTATATACACTGTACGTATAGCAATTACACGGAGATACCTTCTTATTCCTCGTTTATAAGTACATTTTTAGTTTGTTGATAGCATCTCCCGTAGAAATGTGCTATTCCACATTTTTCTCTTCCTTTTTTATTGAGCAATGATGCACTACAGCAAAGAACAGATAATATCAAGCAATTGAAATTTAATGAAAATATATATATTTTTAATTCCCCTTTTAAACCCCAACCTGCATGGGCATTTTATTGAATTACGTATTAACGTGATGATACAGGATTGAATGGACATTGGTCTATCGTGGCAAACATGTCAGTCCGGGGCAGGTCTCAATTGTGATTGATTTCCACAAATTTCTCGAAATTGGACAGTATTTGCCGAGTGCCGCCAGAGCTAGTTTGTCTACATCACGACCAGCTGTTACCACGACCTCAAGGTTTCAATGTACTCCTCTAGTGTACTTACTCTTGGCACGAGAGCGAGGTTATATTTCAAAATTATTTGCTTAGATATTATTCCTTCTGTTAGTGACAGTATGTTATTCATTACATTTGGCATTCAAATAAATAATTGAGTATAGATAAGACCATCATTTAAAACAGAAAAATTCACATAATCGTATTAGGTGTTTATTTTTGTTGTGTTCATTTGTAGTTTTTTGACGCTGGTACAAAATGATGCATTTAAGAGATATGTTAATGCTACGCCGATTATTAGTTTCATTCTTTCTATAATTAAAATGTACAAAATATCCGACATATTGATCGGACACGTGTAAATGCCAATACTTGCCCATGTTGTATACAATTATGATTATTTTCATATTTGTTTGATATTTAAGTTAGAGTGGAAAAAGAAAACACATGAGCTAAATGTCTTGTGTTAAAATACAAAGAAATGTAATCAACATTCTTAACTCCTCGAAGTTTAAAAGAAACTAAAAACAAATTTGGGGGAAATAAGAAGAGTATTTATGACTTTCAACCATGAAATTTTAATTCCTACTCGTAGAGTTACCGAAGGAGAACTTTTTAAGCTAATAATTATGGATAATCGTACTTTAGTTGAAATAACTATTTCAATAATTAGTAAATATAGACCTTATTTAATTTATAGGACAAGGTATGCTATAGATAAAATAGGTAATATAATCATTATGTCGGTTGCATATATTCAGAGAGAGAGAGAAACGTGCCTTTGCATTTCCGTGCATGCAAGATCAATGAACTCAAGTAGTGATAAATAGGCCTACCAAGAAGTGCCTCTTGAATAGTTCTGTGAAAATAAACCCTTCTTTTGCCTGCAAATTGATGAAATTCAGTGACAAGAGCAGATTTTAGGCGAAGCGGCAACGAACGACGTATATCATTGCCGCATCCGAGACTCCAAGAGTACCTCGCGCTGTCATGTAATGCAATGCACTATCAGTTCCGGTTCAAAGTCTCTTCTCCCTTTTCCTTTTTTGTTGTGCTATATCTCCACCGCGATAGAGTTGCGCCGATTAAATTGAGTGATATTGCCGCGCTGCCCTCGATTCTGTGTGTCCTCATTTGAACTCTGATAGTTGACACACACACACAGTAGGCCTGTGGCTGGGCGAAGAGTTTTAGGCATCAGCACAAGGGAGTGTAACACCACACCTTATTACAGGTAACCACTTCCCCAGTTTACCCACCACCACCCCGAATTAGTCTCTAAGTTCATCCAATACCCTAATTGGATTTGCCTGGCATTCTTAATGGAATCTAGCGATCGGATTCTGTTTTGACATACGGCATCTGCAATCCAATGCAGCGATGGTTTGTTTTCTGGGACATTGGAAGGTGCCATTCGAGCCGAGTGTTTCCTTAACTGATATTTCACTGATGCTTACATAAAGCAACCAAACACCTATATTTACTTGATTTCTCTCATTTATAATTGCTTTGCTATATGTACATGCTGATATTTAAACAAAAAGCCTTGCTATACGTATCATTGTGACGTCGTAGTCGGCCCTTATCAGAATCTTCAAGTGTTATGTTGTTAAAATATTTCAAGACATTTTCGAGTACATACAGGGTGTATAAGATAACCACTTTCTCACATCAAAACGACCTCTTAGTATCTCATAACCAAGACAAAGTAATCATGCATGCCCACATATATATCCCTGTGTCTCTTTTAAGTGTTTATGACGTACAGGGTATCATGATGCTTGGGGTCACACAATTCTTTAAAAACAAGGTCACGTGAAGGGTAGGTTGCCATGTTGCTGTATAATTTGAAACAGATGTGCATCATGATAACTTTTCAAAAAGTGTTGTCGTTTATCTGGTCTCATCTTTGACCCGTTTGATTCGTATCACCACAGTATACAAAAACCTAGATAGCCTATGTGAACCTAAATACATATTCATAACTGGGATTAATAGAGGAGATGAGTGTTGGTATGTGGGTTATTAGGATAAAGAATGTTTCCTAAATTTTCTTAACCTTTCTGCATTAATGAAGGGTGCATTGTTACGTGGATTCACACGTGACTTAGAAATGGCACCATTCCCCAAAGGCGCCATTTCGCATTGATCATCTAATGAAGATGTGAATGTCGTCTGCAATAAGCTAAACGATACCCAACATATTGTTAGTTACAGTGGTGGATCCATGGGGCATCAAATACACGCCCAACCCCCCAACCCCTCCCCTTCTGCCCCTAAACAAAGTGGGAGAAACAAGGGGGAATACATGAAGAAGCATGGCCTTTTGTTGTTGTTAGTTGTCAAATAATCTTAGAACCGGTCCCCCTTCTCCTGCCACAGACTCCCGGATCTGATACTGAGTTAACTCGTAATAGTAGCCCTAATACTACGAGATGTAATATAATGTTCACCCTTGTCTTCGCGCTTTCCTGACAGTATCCTTACATGGCCATTTTCGAGGGTTCAATCGTACATTTCTGACGAGTTCCGCCCACCGCTCACTATACGATCTGACTAAGATTCGATTTCGGGAAAAAATTGCGATAGAATTTGATACGAACATTCAATATTGTAACATTTCAATGACCTAGGATCTCAATAGTCGTAATGCTTAACCAAATCTAAATTTCAAAAATTAAACAAGTTGTTTAAAATTTTAAACAACCACAAGTTAACCGGTGAATCGCTCAACTGTTGTTTAAAAATTAAACAACTTAAGGTTGTTTACGTTTTGAACACTTAGTTGTTTAAAAATTAAAAAAAACTTTTAAACAACAGTTGTTTAGTAATAAAATTGCACAACTCGGTTGTTTAAAGCAAGTTGTGTAAATGTTAAACAATAATGTTTAAATTACTAAGCAACTGTTGTTTATTCAATATTACTGCACAACTGGGTTGTTTAAAAGGAGTTGCTTAAATTTTAAACGGAACTGTTTAATGGTTATTATTACCTGGTTGTTTAAATTTTTGAAACCACTCCTGCAATAATCACAAAGATTACACTGTAACATGTAGAGCTCGTTGCCAATTTACTTCAACATTTGTTCATCATATTCATTTAACAGCGACAGACAACACTATTATTTGTCTCTATAACGTCACCGCCATTTTCATCTGCACTGCACTAACACTTGCACTGCGTGCACTCTAGCACTGCATGCTTGCATGCATGTACTGTGTACATACTTTGTGCATATCGCATGTGTGCACGCATATTGTAATCGCGTATCGAGAAAATGTCAACGACGCGAAATCATGATTGGTTAAATCTATCACGTGATTTTCCCCCCGGGACTTTTTAAACAACTCTGTTTAATTAAATCTTTTTGTTTTTTAATAAATAGTTGTTTAAGCCAATCGACCACTGATTTTTCGATTTTGAACAACGTTGTTTACGTTTTTAAACAACATTCTTTTAAACAGTGATATTTTAAACACCGTTCTGTGTAGTACGATTGTCTACAATTTAAAACCGACTGGGCATACCTTCTGACATGAATTCTGAATATGCACTAAAATTCCGTTTGTTAGTATTCTTACCATTACTCAAAACCTTAATCAGTAAGATGATGTTTCTTTAGGATTTCACATCTAATATCATTGCGAATCCTTCACAAATCAGATCGCAGAAAGATCGTATAGTGTGCGTTGAGCATTACGCTAGGGCGGATCCAGGGTTGTCCGAAAGTGGTCAGGTGAAATTCTGCGGAGAGTAATTTGTCTAGGAACATGATTTTGTTTTCATTTTCTGTCGGCACTCTCCAACCACTTTCGGGGGGCGAAAACAACAAATACCATGATATAGTTTAACCCGGGAATCATGTTTGACTTCGATCCCAAATGTTTCAATGAGGCCCAGGGTTTGCAGGCCTTTCACCCACGCCCATAAACAAATATTTTTATTTGAGAACATAATTCAAAGTTTTTTTAATGGGACCATTGGATCAATTCCATGTCCTCTCTCTCTCTCTCTCTTTCTCTCTCTCTCTCCCTCCCTCTCTCTCTCTCTCCCTTGCTCTCTCTTTTCTCTTTGTATTTGTTGTTTGTTTGTAAATCACACTGCTATAAGGTGTTGTTGTGTATAGATTTTTATCAAGTTTACATGATCTATTTTCCAGGCCCCGAAAGCAGCATTCGTCTTTATCGCAAATCAACCAGGTGTCCTTCCTTCGTTATCGGTCTATAAAAAACCACGTATTGCTGGGCCTACATATCGATCATTACACAGTCTAATTAGTCTGCATCTTTCGATTTTTAAGGCATTTCAGTAACTATGTCGCCGAAGAGCACACCTGCTTCTATTAATTTCATGACGCATTGCGCCCTTTCCATGTCTAGTTTGGTTCGATTCCTTGACGTCATTTTGAATAACTTGATATTTCTATCTCTGGAGCAATCACTCTTCCTTTTTCTTTTCTTTTTCTGCAAATTTTCCTGCAACCATGCAAACAAAACACTTATGATGTGCGCACATTAACAAATGGTTGCCAGTAACTCAAGTGGTGTAATTACAGCTGACAATTTAAAGATAACATTCTGTTATGTTTGTATAGAATTTTTGAATTTCACTGATTTCTGATCAAAATTGTAAGTTTCTGTCGAAACTCGTTCACTGTGTAAATACGGAATTTCTTCCTTTGGGGTATTAAATTAAACTCTACATAGTGGGTTCCTAGTTTGATAGAAAATTGTTTGCCGATTTCCCTTCCTCATTATGGATTGAAATCAAATAAGGTCTTTTTCGTTAGTTGCTATGGGTTTTTCTTGTCGTCTTTGCATGCAATGTAGACCTTATAGACCCTACGTACATGAATCGGCTGGGAAAACACTATATACTTGTGTAATGACAGAACCAATGTATAAAGGCCCTAAATTTCAACGAAAGTGATAATCTCGTGTTAAAATTTGCATTAGTGACGCACTTTGCACAGTAATTCGTCCTTGTCAGTCGTGTAATCTTATCCGTGTGCATTAATCGTATTGGCGGTCTTTTAGAGAAGCACACTAACGACCAAACCAACAGAATACGCTTAGTAGTATAAACAGGGCATGTTTTCTCTTAAAATACACTTCTTCTATGAGCCGAACAATAATATACCATCAGGGTTCATGCAACCATGTAAAAGCGTTTGAAAAAGTCCTTTAAGTATCAAAAGGGGTTTTCACTTTGCGCGGGAAAAAAAAGAGCGCGGAATTATAAAAAACAATGGCGCGAAATTAGGACGCATGTGATGCGTTTTGGATATAGCCTTATGTCATGCAGAGATAATACAGAAACCATGTCGAAATAACACCCGAGGATATACATTCTGAGGTTGTTGTTATCTCTCCAATGTCTTACCGTGCATCTCTCAACGGCATATAACAATAAACCCTCGAGTAGCATTAGGGCCTTTTTGATCAAGAGATCGCATGCATCCCCTTCAGAAATCATTTTTGTTTGACGTCAATGGTGAGGGAGTCTAACATTATTTATCATAAGCAATCGCTGTACAGAGTAAACCAGCAAAACGCCTTGAAATCGTGGTGGCATTACAATTTGGAAGAAGACCTAGGAGAGAGAGTTAAAGAGCTTACGACTGGAGGCCGAGAGGAGCAAACAATTTACACCCCTTCATTTGTTTCGTTTTCGGTCTCACGGCCCTTCACGGTCCTACTGGCTACTGTATCCGCGAGGCCGACTATTCTGGACCGTACATCACCAGAATAGTAGAACAACAATAAGATCTGCAAGTTAGACCAGTTTTGGGAGTGCCTTTGCCCTTCCATCTCCCTGAACTAGGATAAACCTTAATATCACAACAACAAGAAATCTTTTCTACCCTAACTGGTACCAATAAAACGTGATGAATCGCGCTCGTATACAGGATAAGGATTTGTAGCTTTGAGTCAACAGAAAGGGGGCGAGGGAGGGGGAATATGAACATTAACACGTCAAATGTATGGGCGCAAAAGAAACGAGACTCGTAAATTTGTCGCAGTATCCATTATTTTCTTCAGTCTGCTGAGAGCTGAATGGGTGTGAATTCGATGTTACAGGGTAAAGTTAACGGTCTTTTGCTTCTCGACAGATCAGTAGTTATCCAAGAAGCAACGAGATAGAAATAGTGAAATCTAAGCCAGTAAACAGTGGTATACAAGCTTGTGGACTATCGAAGAAACATTCTTCTTTAATGTCAACACTATATTAGCCTTTCACAGCGTGCGTATTAAGTTCCTTAATTTCCATCACTCGATCTGGTGTGTTGCTTTTCTTCACTCAGATTTAATCGATTCCTTTATAATTTGAAATTTCCATCAATTAAATATCTATCGATTTATCCAAGTTTTAAACAATTATACTTAACACGGTTTTTTTTCCTCAATTTTTAAGGTCACCCTACTGCATTGATCTCGCACTTGCTAGACGAGCTGAATTCTCCTTGGAAATCAAATTGTTTATTACAATTCTTAACCTGACATACTTTCTGAAGCGAATATTTAACAAAATGTCATCTTTCTTCGATATGAGCGCATCGCATTCAATGACTTATCTCTCGGCTTTCAAAGATGACTTTTGTTCAAATAAATAGTGAAAGAAGACAGATGCAGTGATGTTTCTTGTATCTAAATAATGCTGTAAAACTTATAAGACTGCGCTAAAGGGCTTAGGGAAAAATGTATATAATATTTACTTTGGTTAAGTAGAGAATTAATCTATCCAGGCACCATATAGAAAACCCACATCTTTGATGGCTTAAACGAATGATGCTGAAGGTCAGATCATTGGTGGAAAAGATGATAAACATCTCCAGAGATGAAATAAGCATCCATTACGTATTTCACTTTATATTTTTCTTGTATTTTGCTAATGTATAATTTCTTGTATCGTAAACATCTTTTGCATTATTATTGTGATATAACTGACACAATTTTGAAACTCTTGCGTCTTCTTCCGTAAAATTCGTTATTAATGAACAATATAATATGCTGCTTTTTAGTTAATGAGTATATTCAACGCCCGACTTCCGAAGCTTCTATATCGGGATAAATCGTATGAGAAGATTTTCTAATGAACCTTGATTCTTTAACGTACATAAAATGTTCAAAGAAATATAATGTAAAGGGCACATTTTTTATAAGATAAATATGTAATTATGAAAGAAGCCGCAAAGTGTATAAACTCAGATATGCTCCAAAAATAATCCATAAATCGTGAATGGTAGCGAAACCTATAGTACAAACATGTACAAGCCACTGGCAATACATATTTGTATCACAATATCACTACTCTCATACGTAAATTTGAACTAGTACGCGTTGTCAGGCAGTAGATAACAATGTTATGTTTGTATTACCCTAATGAATCGAAAGCTCCTCTAATCCTACTCTCAATAAGGGATCTTCGCCCTACAATATGTGACCTTTTTCGTTTGTCATGAAATATGGGAATATAGTCTGATAGTGGGATGAATTACAGTTATATAAATGTCAAAAATAACAATTTGTGTACCAATTGTGTATTTCAATTTGGGGGTAAACTTTTTTGGGCAAATGGATGTCCAACATTTGAATTCCTTGTTACGTAATGTATAAACTAATTACGATAGCTTAAATCAATTTTTTAACAAATTGACAATACATTTGTGATAGGTCAGGAAGTATATAGTCTGAATTGGAACGGAAACTAACAATATTTGTCAAAGTTTGTATCAATACAGTTTGCAAGCTCTGAAATAAGGGGAAATAAGGGGAGTTGTTGGGAAATCGTGACGGATGTATGTTGTGTGAAGGTTACATCAAGAAGTTTCCTGCTCTGAAAATTATAGGTCAATCCGGTTCTAACACCGTTAAAGACTTCAATTACATTGTGTTCGACACCTTAAAATGGACTTAAAGGGATTTTCAACTAATTAGAACCTTGTGAATTATGTGCTCATATAATTTTGTTAAAGGGCAGAAATTAATCATACACTCTTCTTCTACTTCTTTGTGAATAACGTACCAATAATAATAATATAAGCATGATAAATGAGTGAAACATGTGACATGAATTCCCTTTCGTCTTTTTCGGTGAGGTCTTCTTCATTATAATTGCCAATGTTAATCAGCGACATTAATGTTGCGTATTGTATCGTGTAAAGCAAATTATCCTTATAATCGTTATTTCATAACAATCAGAGACGAAAAACATTTTGTCGATACGTATTCTTCAATTGCAGTCAATTGAAACTATCAAGAGACAACGAATTTGCTCACTATCCTTTAAAAAAGTAGATAACAAATTACCCATGAATAAATATGATGCTGTTTTGCGAAAAAGCTAATTGATTAGGGTGAGTCACGTTTCTGTATGAGTGCGTGGGAAGATAGTAATAGGTCCAAAGGGTTTTGCGGCCTCTTCATTTATCAGACGATGAGTAATGAATGTTACTCATTATCTAGGAGTCATTCTGCCTTCTATTACCGGTGAGGTCGCTGCATGACATAATTTGTTTAACCTCTACCTTTGTTAAACTTAGGTAACATCAATGCTATGGGATAATTATGTCAGGTTTAACGGAAGTGATTTTGGACGTGTTATCAAAGGTGTTGGGGTCTGTTACAAACATGTTACATGTACGTCGAGACGCGTTCATATCTATAACTATATGTATACAGTGTGATTCAAAACAAATTTACACCTAAAAAGTTGCTAATTATTTAAAAAATCATCTATGAACAGTAAATTATTATACATCTTATGAAAGAGTGTTTATTCCAAATCATTTGGTAACATTTGTTGTGGTATGTGTTCATGAACAAGAGGCATTGTTTGCGAGAGTGCAAAAATCGACTTGCGCCAAAGTTGCTTATCTGATTTTGAAATAAAACAATTGAGATTTGGGTATTAAATCGGTTTTTGCAGATCCAAATAACATCCCTAACACAATTAATCATGCCACACATATCAAAAATCGAATATCAAATATAAACGAACTTTGTTGTGCTTGTGTGTGTGCGTGTGTGCGTGTGTGACTTTGCTTCTGCAAAAAGCATGCAATGCATTTCATTTGATACATTCAATTCATTCTCTCACTTCGCTAATCCCAACATAATACATACTGTAGGCATCACTTTGGCGCAAGTTGATTTTTGCACTCTCGCACACAATGCCTCCTGTTCATCCAAGCATGAACACATATCACACAACAATGATACCAAATGATTTGGGATAAATCACTCTTTAATAAGATGTATAATAATATACTGTTCATAGATGATATTTAAAATAATTAGCAACTTTCTAGGTGCAAACTTTTTTTTGACTCACACGGTATAGATATAAAACTAGTATCAAACGTTCGAATGCATCCATTTTTATTGAAATGGAATTTGGAAATGGTTTAGGTAAGGTTTTAACATATCTGAAAACCTTTCTCTTCTTGGATTCAATATATGAGCAAGACAGTTACGGAGCTGTCACCATGCAACATTTAGGAGACGTTAAACATTTGCTAGATTTGCTTTTAATTCCTTGGATTCAATTTTCACTTTGTCGCTATTAAGATGTTCTCACTATTGTTGTGAAATGATTCGTAAATTTGACCCAATGAATTAATACGTGTTTCATTATTTTTTAAACACGTTTCAGAATAATATACGTAAATCTAAGTTATTCAGTCTCATGTAATACATTTTTCTGTTATCATCAAATTAATAGTAATACTATTAAAAATAATAATAATACTTCTACTAATAATAATATTCATAATAAGACGAAGAATAATAAGTCGGCGGTATCTCATGTGGATGCTCCCTTCAGGTCGGGTAAAGATTCAAAATGTGGAGTTAGTAATTCCTTCATCATAAACTTAACCATGGGTGCTGTAGGCATGGTATCGGTTCGGTGAAAAAATGCCACAGGTAAAAATATATCAGAAATAAAAATGCCAGAGGTAAAAATTAATGTTTACATTATCTGACAATTTTACCTAGCATAGCTATTGCATGGTGTTAGAATCTCTTTTTTCTTTCTTCTTTTAAAAATTATGGCCATGCACTTTATCTAAAACATCTCTGCAATAGCACCTTTCTGGTTTTGGTGGTAATGTTTATCGTGATCATAAATGGTCCTCAGCCTTAAATGTTAGAAGTGCTTATGAGAGAGTGAGTTTATGGGGTGTAAAAATAGGGAGTGTGAAGATTGTGAGAAAACGAAGCGAAATAATGCTATGGTCGAAGTCATGCGACGAGCACTAGGCATCGACAACATGTTCAATAAAATAGACTTTTACCGCCGAGAAAAAAGCGCCATAATCAATGTTGAGTGAGGATCAATCGTCTGATCAGGAAATGTCACATTAGTGTTCGATTCATTGGTTTGGAATTTACCAGACTGCCCTTTTTGTTTTCAGTGAATCGCACAACTTGAACATTACTTCCTCGAGGAACATGTTAGCCTACATTGTGAAATACCGTGTACTATAACTCCCGTCTGCTCAGAAATTTGCATTGGACTCTAATTTGGAGTAACTATTCTTGTTGTTTATTCCACATCAGACTTCTTTGTAGTACCAGTCTCCAGACTCATTTTTTTTCAGGAGAAAAAATAGTCTGAACTTAAAGGGACTTTGTAAAAACATTGTTCAGATGAGAGAAAATGGTGCTAAGGTATAGTGACTTCAATGCTAGAAGTACAATTAAAGATAATCTGAAAGTTTGAGTGAAAACAAACCATTATTAATGATACAAATTGGAGAAAATTCGATTTCTTAATTCTCCCAACTATATTATTGCAATTTAATTACATTATAGGTGAAAAATTGGTATGAAGCAATAAATTGGCTTAATATACCATTCCAGACATTTGAGTGTTGACAGATTTTTAAAGGCCTGTTTTATGTCTTATTTCCATGGAAAAAACGGTCGGGGATGAGAAAGTACTCGTACCTTTCATTTTATTCCAATCACATATGAACCCTTGTAAAACACGGGAAAGAGGAAATGAAATAAAAGAGGCCGTGTTTGAGAACTATTTGAATTCACGTCACAGGTTGCCACTCAATATCAAGGGTTCTAGAATAATCACAGACTCAGAATTGACCCCTCACTTCAGTTTTATGTAGAAGAAATACGTGCCCTGCCTGCCCTTTTCATGTTTCTGTGTGTAGGTCTTTTTTTTCCAATTTTGTTTCTTCATATCGATCCGAAGAGGTGCATAAGCCTATTGGACATGAATGAGCCGGGATGTTCCATGGTTCGAAACCCAGTCTAAATACTATTACCCCTGTATAATACGGCAGTCACCCTGACGAGAACGACACAAGAGCAAAAAATATATCGGATACAACGTTTGTAGAACCTAATCTACGTCAACTTGTAGTTTTGCGATATAAATTTCTTCTGGGTATAATCTATTGAACTGAAAATAATTCATCCTCGATTTTAAAATTCAATGATTTAGATTGGGAAAAATAAAACGAGAAATTATTCAACGAGATTGTATAACGCCAACCGTTAAGCGCCCACACCCTCCCCCTCATTCTTGCTCTCTCGTTCATCATCTTATATTGTTAAGTAGCAATTGAAATTATGAAACTAATGGGTCATCGAAAGACATAACTTCAATATTTATACAACAATAAGAGTCTCTTCCGCCCTTCTTTACATTTTTGCTCTCTTGTTTCATCATTTGTTATTGTTAAGTAACAATTATATTTATGAAACTATTGCGCCATTGAAAGAAATAACTTATATTATTATACATTAATAAAGGTCTCCCCCGCCCCCGCCCCCGCCCCCTCCCCACCCCCCCCCTCTCATTCTCCTTCCCTCTCTCTCTCCCTCTCCCTCTCTCCCCCCTCTCTCTCTCTCACTCTCACTCTCTTTCTCTCTCTCTCTACCTTTCTTTCTGTCTCTCTTGTACCATGTTTCTAATATTGCTCAGTAGGCATCCATGGGTTTACCACAAGTCTGTATTATTATGAAAGTTAATTCATGACAGTCGTTATAAACAGAAGAGGTCGAGTAAACCCACTCAGATCGCTTTTATGTTTGCTTCTTCTAATAACACGTTATTTTGAATACCCCTTTTGTTATTAAATCACAACAATTAAGTTCTTGCAAAATTAATTCACCACGTAACCACGAAATGTGAATAAAATATCGTAAAACATAGATTCACATCAGCTTGTTGGTTGTTGACCCTCTTTATTTTCAGCTTGGGGCCTGTCCCTTTCGGCGGCCACTAAATTTGATTTACTAATTAAAATAAGTGCCCTCGTTTTGTGGGTGTTGCGATAACTTCGATCTTGGAGATATTATGCATCAGTTTTTAAATTTTCCCCTTTTTGTTTAAAGCCCCTGGCATGTTAAAGATGAAGGTTAGTTCTGGTCATCCGATTGCATTGTGAAAGAAAAGGTGTGGAATGGATCAGAAAAAGTTGATCATATAGCATGTAAGTATTTGTGTGAACTGGAAAGTTCTGGAGTCATCAAAATCATAATAAATTTGGCCCAGTCTTGGTAAAGTAACAAGCACTGTACATCGAAAGATGTATATGGGACTACACAAATGATGTCGGGGCTACTAACCTTGAATTCCTAATCCGCTTTCTATGCTCATTACTCAGCCAGTATACATTTTCTACCAAAATCGTTTGGCAAATTACATTTATTTGTAATCTTAAACATTCAGTGTAAGTTTCGTTTGATTCTGTGAGAATACATTTTTTTTTTTTTACCAGAACTCACCTATATCTTTAAACAGATATCGAACATCGGTTCGTTTTCGGTCACTGTGCCAGCTGCTATGGGTATAGTGCCTTGACAACGAGCGATGTTCGTGTATGCAAAGCTTCACCCGGCCCAATATCAAAGGAATCATATGCAAATGTGTTTAATGTCACTTTTAAAGATATTTATTCATTTCACTAGCCAATATAATACAGTATATTTTATCATCTACCTATGCTTGACGGAAAAAGAAAACGCTAAACATGCATGAAGTTAATGTCAATCGTTTTTGTTTCTGTTTGCGAGTAAGTTAATGGGAGGAAAAGTCGAAAATAAGAAATATGAACAAAATGACGGCAATAAACGGTATAATTTATTTCTTTTCACACTTAATGATTGTATTTTGTGTATATTTCATCAATAAGTTATTAATTGCCTTATGTAACGTAAACTAATATGGGTATCATATTTGTTTGAGAGTACAACAATTATGAAAGTCAAGAGTACACTGAACACATGGATTTAAAAGGAAAACATGTTTAAAGCTGATATGGCTAATCTTGAGTTCCGAGCACGGACTAACATTTCGAGAGAAAGTAGCTGAAAGTAATTAGGACTTTCTGTCATTGGCTGGTTTGTTTGGACCGACATAATATAAACAAACGACTAGCAACGTGCTGGAAAGCACATTTGCTGAAAAGCAAATCTGACATTTGCACTTAGCATGCTTCGAACTCGTGTTATTCACGTGGGTCGAGGATATTAACTCTATTTCCTTATTTGTCCTTGTTCCTTTCTCCCCTATTTTTAGGATAGTTATTAACATTGTTTGTAAGTTTCGTTCGATGAGATGAGAATGCTTTGTGGGCTATCAACAAAAGTCTAGATTACCATCAGTTGGTTTGATTGGATGGATATAAACAGTATTCAAAAAGTGACAACGAAGTGTATATAGTCAGCGTATGGCTAGCCTCTCTCTTGAAAGTTGAAATATGCGTATTTGAAAGCAAACTTGAACGGGAATGTGTATTATTTCCATCTCTCTCTCTCTCTCTCTCTCTCTCTTTCTCTCTCTCTCTCTCTCTCTCTCTCTCTCCCTCCCTCCCTCCCTCCCTCTCTCTCTCTCTCTCGTGCCATAACCTTTGGCCCTCCCTATGGACATCATTCTAGACAATTTGTATAATGTGTAACTATCAAATTGCACAACTTAAACTTCCTGCCTATTTCTTCTTCCCTTTTTGTGTATCTCTTCTAATCCCATCCTCTCTTTTGTCGAAACCTTTCTTTCTCCCCCATCGTTTTCTCTACTTTGTTTATTTTCTCGCTAGTTCTCAATGTATACGACTTTTCTCTGAATGGATTTATGGAGCGATATCCTCTCTCTCTCTCTCTCTCCCCCCCTCTCTTTCATTCCCCCTCTTTCTCTCTGTTTCTCTGTAGGTGCCATATTTATCGGATTTGAGGAATCGTGCTGTTTCACAACCCTCTGTTTTCATCCTTTATCATTAGCTTCACTTCATCATTCCCTAATGTTTCGCTCTCACCTCCTCATCTCTAGGGTTCCCACCTTCCTCACAACCCCTCTTCCCCTCTGTCTTTCCTGCCAACATGGTCAATGACAGATTCCCCAACAGTAACAACTATCAAAACAACATAGACGCATATTATTTAACAATGAACCCGTGAAAATTAAATGATGGTGATGAGGAGTTCAACCTGCTATGAAGCCATGGTAGAACGTCGAGTAAGGACAGATGTCTGTATCGATTCCGGATATTTCCATTCAGCCTTCGCTCACAATACTAAAATAGCAGTCAGTCTGTTGATCAAATCTAGCTTGGCGTCGCTGAAGTCATTAATACACTACTTTTCGAAATCAAATAAACACGCAATCAATCAAATTATTATTGCATTAGGCCCGTGCCCATCCATAGATTATCGGCGTTCTAATATTACTCGCAGTCTGCATTTGCCTTGACCGTGTCATGATCGAGAGTACTTTTTTCGAAATTAATTATTGTTTTAAAGGTAGAAGTTACTACTAGTGACGTGATTGTCATTCCTCTCAATTTTCTTTCTTGTTGACTATTTTCTGTCTTTTGTATAGAAAGTTTGGCAATGATATTCGTAAAAGTTTGTGTACGTTTAAGAATAATTAAAGTGATAAGGAAAAAAAGGTGATATGATTCGCTTAATTTGCCCTTTAACCGAAATTCACCTTACCCTCCCCTACCCTCACACACAACCGCACACACGCACACTTTCTTTCCGCTCTCTTTTCTTCCGTTTTCTCCTTTCTCCCGCCCTATGCTATTGGGTCTATAAATGAGAATCCTTTGATTTGATCATCTTGTTCAGGCTACAGCCCTTTGGCGTCTCTAGATTGGTTTATGACTATTTAGTAACAGGTGACAGCGTAGGCAACTATCTTGTAGTTTAAACGTCTTTCTGACGTGGGCTCAAAATGGAATTGACTAATGACCTGTTATCTATACGGGAGGCGCCTGCAAAGAGCGATGGGATTCTTCAACCATTGTGACGTCACCAGAACGAATGCCTCTTGGCCCTAATGTATATCCTTTGGGAACACACAGATGATAGATAGGAACACGGATTCATGTCTGTGCTCCACACTGCACTTAGCTCAAGATGCTGCTTGACATTTCCCTATTTTCGCATTGTTGCAGGCTTCAGAATGCAAGTTGGATAGGAAAGCCAATGCGTGTTAACACATGTTCAACTTTGACCTGCCTCAGGTGCATCAAATGGAACAAAAGCTACATCTTATATCATGAATTTTCTGTATCTTTTTAAAATTAAACATATTCATTAACGCACATAATTGGAAAGAAAGCGTTATAAAAGTTTAATTTTATATAGTTCATGCCTTTATTAAAGCACGAAAATATGAACCTACATTTGTTTTCTACTTAAAGAATCATTAATCAACGGAGTCAACAGTGTCAGTATCGTGTGTGTTTGAAAAGTGTTTAGATAATGTTAGAACTTTTTATATTATAGCATAAGTTTACACTTTATTTGAACTTACCTATATGTATTTAGATATTTTGTGTGCCGCAAATGATATGTCGTTGCGTATGTGTAAAGCAATGTTAAACAACATTATACATAAATTAGTCCAAGTTTTAGTATTCAGTGCAGATGGAGAAACACATGTAAAAACGAAAATACGACCTAACAATTTAATTTGATGTGTGTATACCTACATATTATGTTTGTCTCTATATTAAACTAAACGTTGTGTAGACCTATGGGTAAAGTGCTGCAAAACAACATTACGCACAAGATATTGTTAAGTTAATGTAAGCAAACGTTAAAATAAAGTCGTATAATTTGAGAATTTCCTAAACAGTTTAGTTTAATAGCATGAAACTACGTTCAATGATAATTTACATTTTTTATCGTATAAGTGGACAAGTTACTTCCTTTCGGGGGGACAGGCCTCTTCCTTCAAATGCACCGTGAAATTTTATGAGGCAGTCGTATATCTCGAGCTGGCAGGCACAAGTGCGTGATTAATGTTAACCAATCGTGCTTAAAGCTGCGTTCGGACATATGGATGATAACCGCCTCAAAACCGACGCTACATAGATTCCCTTCAAATGGGTGTACCTCATGCAGATATATGAGTATATAAGGTATTCGTAGTGTGTACCTAGTTTACTACACATGCTTCAGTCACAATTGCTTCGCGGCCAAATTCTACACAAACTGAAATCCTAACTTCAAACTTGGACTAATCGCTATGCCTAATTTTAACCTTTACCCTAACCCTAACCTTCAAACCAACTTGCAACCCTAACCCTTAACCAGTTATCCTTTATCTTTTTAAATTATAACCCGGAGCAATTATCGCCTTAGCATAAAATATGTCGAAGCATCCCCATTTGGGTGTTCATAATACACATGCAAAGGGTCATGGTTTTCAAGGCCGATTATAGCATCTTGTGTAAACGAGGCTTAAGGATGCCCAGCGTTGTTAGAGGGAGTTCCATTACTCTTCCAGAAGATATCTAACTTTCCTTGGAGTGAAAGAGATTGGGGGAAAGTTAATCATTAACAAGGTACAAGGAGTCTATTTTTGATGAGATTTTTTTTTCTTCACATGGTTAGAGATGCACAACACAAATTTACTAGGTGTATTTTCAATCATTCCCTTACCGTTTTTTAGAGTAGAAACACATAATCCATTCTGTCACAATTTAGTTTTTGATTGTTGATATTTTCCCCATTATCACCCAATATTTAGGGTTTCGTCCCGAAATGTAATGTTTCCATTTTATGAAGCTTGGACATCATTCTCTCTCTCTCTCTCTCTCTCTCTCTATGTATCTCTTGTTCTCCCTATCTATTTTCGACATCTCTCTCTTTCTTTGCCTCTTCCAATGTTGCCTTACACATTTACATGAAGTATTAAACTTACGACGATTTTCTTAGCAATGAATGAAATGATCGTATTTTGACAATCAAAACATATGGCTTTCGCAGTTGACTTTAAAACCCCACTTCATTGTGTCTGGAGAAATATCATCTTAATCATTATTTTTAATCAACCCATCGTTATGCTTTTCATAATATCGCATATTCTGGAATTGCTTTTTGCCAGTACAGGGGTCAACGTTCGTCCAATGTCGATAATATTAAATTGATTTATCTTAACTCACCTTGAACCTTGTCAGACCAAACACAACCGTTTGAAGAAGAAAAAACAGCGCAAATGAAACTTCTGAAATTGCAACTAAATCACAACATGCACTCAATTTGATCGCAAAATTCCGGAGGGCATGTGAGGTAGCGATAGCGTTTAGCATTTCAAAACTCGAGGGATGCAACTATCGTGGAGATCATATAAAACCATGTCAGTTCACCATTATCATGATTATACCACAATTGATGCGAGCTTCGTTTTCCTTTCAGTTCTCACCATTGTCTGTCATTTTAGTCGTTTCGAACATCTTCTGATGGACAATCTTAAGGCGAATGATATTGCTCTTCCAACCGCAATCCATACTCCAGTCTCTTCGTGTCTGTATCACGCTCGTCAGCATGTGATATTGTTGAAGTCAACCTTAGATCTAAAGTACCAACGCTTCTTCGGGAATATAATAGCGTTGATTCAATGTCCTTTCAATCTCAGCCTATTTCTTTCATCACGCAACCTAGAGAAGCTTCTCTCCTTTTTCCCACACTCGTACTTTCTTAAAGCACATAGTTACGTGGAAATCCAATCTTTTTTTTAAGGAGTCATATTAGATATATGTTCGTTTAGGAGTTGGAACCACTACAAGTCATGGTTCAATTGCCGCGTGTGTTTTTTTTAATAATTCTTTTACAAGTAAATTAATATAGCGACTGCGCGCAACAAAGGACTTGCGCGTACCTATGAGTTCTGTGATATAAAATACAAACATGTGACGAGTTTTACACTTATGTCGTCTTAAAAGAAATCAACGCGGTTTTGCACCGTCACACTCATATTTGTCCAATATTTGTCTCATATTTGTCTCATATTTGTTATTAGTGAAATTACCCTCAAGTTAAACGGGAAAGAAATATTCATTTAAAGCGTGGTTTGTAGTATGTGAGTTCATGAATCGATCTGTTTACAGTCAGTATTAAACAATTGAATGTATCACTGAAAACTCTGTTTATTAATGTTACCTTCTATATTATCCTTTTTCTGCCCCTGAAAATGGTTTTTGCAGTTACAGATGTTTAGTTAAGTTCATTCAATTTATCATTTCTTCTAATTTCCCCTTTCCCTGTTTTCTTGTGACATTCCTATACATGTTTTATAATTTTTTCATGGAAAACAAATATTATTAATTTTTTCTATCGGCTCTTTTCGCACACGGAGGTGCTCCTTGGCGTGTGCTTGGTCTTTACTTCATTATTATTCACATTCATAGTAACTTTTAAGAAGAATTAAGAAGAAAAGTGTCTGTCTCATTAACTGTCTCATGTCTCTTGTTATTTTTGCCTGATTGTGAACCCTCAAGGGAGAGCCAGGCAGCCGCATTTTTCTCTCATTACTTGCACGACACTAAAAGAGATGGCCGAGTTCTGGAAAGAGGTGAAACACAATTTGTAAGCGTTTTCATTGTAATTATAAAAGTGTGGACGAGCATCGGAGACAAAATTTCCCGGAAAAGCATGGCTCTTCAAGTGCCTTCATATTCTAGATATGACATGTAACAGCTTAAAAATGTGGGCCTCATTTTATGCCACCTTTTTTGTGTAGCCCCTTATACATATTTCTGTGTACAGTACTTGTCATTTTCACCAAGAATGGGCCAAATTACTTATCATTTTGAAGATTCCAGAAGCTTGCAGTTTACACCAATACGTATATGCTAAATTGGTGACTTTTTCTGATCCATTCCACACCTTTTCTTTCACCATGCAATCGTATGACCGGAATTCAACTTTATCTTTAAGGTTTTAAAAACTGAATATTTCTAATCGCCTCATGGACTAATAAAACGCTAATAATGAAAGCAACCAGTATAGGTAACAATTCTGATTAACAAACATTATTCCCACTCGGTTGTAGAATCCCTGATTTGGAGTGTTAAAACATTTGGGTTAAGAATGTTTTATTATTCTGTTAATACATAACAAACAATTTCATGGTTGCAATGTTTCATAACTTGATTCTTCGAGGAATAATTCAGTTTTTGATGATAATTTGTTTACGCCTCCGTACACGTGCTTTTCTACTCGAACACACGTGTTGACTTCATACGGCAAATCTGACTCCAAACGACTCCAAACCGATATGGATTTTTCTGTTGTCGGTCCTTTGTCGGTCTTGTCTGTGAGATTGGGATGTGTGTCATACCGTAAAACCAACTCTAAACCGACTCCAAACCGATCAATCCTTGGTCTTTCAGAATAACATGTTTATTTGTAATAAGTCGCGAGTTTTGGACAAATGTTGTATGTGGTTGAGCAAAGCATTTCATCTGCATTGTTCCTCTCCACCCAGGTGCTAAATGGGTACCCGTTATGACGCAAGGGTCGATCCGTTGGATTTACATGTGAGCGCCCTCAAAAAGTCGACTACACTGTAAAAAATAATTTGTTCATTGGTAATTTTTACGTATTTTTTCCATGTAGAATTTACTTGAAAACATTAGTTTTGCCATTTACGCACTAAATTTAAGTCTTGCTAACTCAAACTTTTAATTTAGTAGAACATACGTGGAATATTTAAGTAAAATCAAATACATAAGACCTTTAAGTAATTTCAGCTTGTATTAATTTAGTAATTTTAACTCAAAATCAGAAATTATACGTATTACTCAAACAATTTATGTTGATTATTCTTATCTTTTTAAAGTAAGGACCGATGCAGTGCGTAATAGAAATATTTACATAATTTATGAATATTCATTAAGACCAAATTAAACTCTTTTTTAAATAAAACAATTCTTTTTTGTGATTGAATGAAAATTTAAGGACTTTAAAACATTTACTAATTCATTTAACATGGCTAAGCAAAGACAAGACAATATTTAATTGTTACCCAGTTCAAAACAAATCAAAACTTGATATTTCAGGAAATTGTCAACCAATTTTCCTTTTAAGATGCTACGATCAAGTATATATAAAATTTGGAGCCTTTCACTTTGTGTCGAATTGAAGCGTATGTAATAGTTTGTGATGGTGGTAGATATATATATATACGGTTAAATCTTAAATAGAAGTAGTAAATGAGTAGTGGATGGATGTTACTTGTTCTATTAGATGGGTACCAAATCGTGCAATATGTAATCCTATCATAGCTTTTTTTTAATTATCTAAAATGCTTACAATACTTAAATTATTTACGTTAATGTAACTCGATTTAACTGAGTAAAAATTTATTCAGCAAAATAAGTAAATTCTACTTAAGATGCCGTAGGTAATATTTACTTAATAAAAATAAGGCAATTATTTTCCTCAATTTTATTGAGTTATTTCGACTATTATTTTTTTACAGTGTAGCTAGAATGCTCCGCAGGGAGTGAAGAATGCGCCTGTAATATGTGGAAATCAAGTGACCGGGTTAATAATAACACTGCAAGTTTTAGTCGGTTGAAACTGGTAACACGATTTATAAAACAAAAGTTATTATCTTAATAGTGCACTCAGATTTTAACTAGTCATGTACCATGGTCCAGGTATACACTAATGAATTAACTATTCAGCCAGGCACGCGGAATATACACACCCACACGCATGAGCCCCAATCTGTTTTGATTAGTAACTCTTGTTGACTACTGAAGGGCATATATGAAAGACCTTGGAAGGAGGTTATCCCATTTTACACTGTTATCTGAACTCGGGGAAAGTAAAACTGACAAACAAGTCACACGTAGTATACCCACCCACACACGTGAATGAAAATGTATTTTTATTAGTGGAGAGGGACGTGCACTTGGAATTGAACCCCACAAAATAAGTTGTTATTCTTCTTTTGAAAGTCATGCATAGATATTCATCATTGAAATGTCTGCACAGTGTGAAGCTAAAATCAAATCTTGCACTTCCAAAACAACTCTATAATGATGATTTTGTTAGAATAGAGTGCATTCCGTACTATAATGTAGCCTTCAAGGAGTGCTATATTATTACTATTCAAACTAAACTAGTCTATGCAACAACAAGGGTAAAAGTTTAAGGGGAAGCACGCCACAGGATTCAACACTTATACCTACGACTATTGATATAGGGAATTATCAGGTTTTAGAATTTAGATCTTCTTTAACCGTGGTTATCATTTATTTTCTGCCTAAGGATCTATTCAGGGTCGCGAAATTAGACTGCCTGTAAGGAAGAAAAAAAACTGGTATCTCATGTAGTCGTACTTTTTATGGAGCGTCAGGTTTTAACCTTTATATAAGGTTAAAATGAATATATTTTTGTTCTGTAAGAAGGCGAGAAGAATTCCTGACGACTTTTGTATTTATGTACAAATGTATTTAGTTATCCATTTGTGACAACAACACAAATAGGTTGACATGAGTGTTTCGTAAGCAATTACCTGATCCTACTTCTAAATCTAAATTAAACCCAGTTCATCAATATTAAAGGTAAAGACCAGTAATGGTCATGCGATTGCATTGTGAAAGAAACGTTGTGGAATCGATCAGAAAAGGTTGATCATCTAGCATCTAGCATCTGCAAGGTTCTGGAATCATCAAAATGATAAGAAATTTGGCCCATTCTTCGTAAAGTTACAAGCACTATACACAGAAAGATGTATATGGGACTACCCTATCTCTCTCACCAGACCATGAGAGAAATAAATTTACCAAATATATGAATTAGTAGGCGGTTTCCCGGCAAATTTGTTATCATCATGTATTAGTCAAAACATATTCTTTCACATGATTGGTAATGAGAGCTTCCATTTCATTTTTTGAAATTGGGGCGTTGCCAATACTGGTCTTTACCTTTAAGCGTCATGAGAGTACCCTAACATACTTCTTTTCAGACCACGGATGACAAAGCAATTACGATTGATGGAATTATGCATCCGATTGATTGTCGATTTCCAAAAACTGTCATACTCATATTATGATATTTATGACTTGTTGTTCCCATTTTTTTTATTAAAACAGTCGTGATTATCGAACTGGTGGACGGCGGTTAGTTTTGTGAGTTAGGTGGAATGGCACGTGTGCCAATTTGAGGCTCGCATATATTAACCGATCTCACTTTTTGAACATTCATATCTTTCTGAGTATTTACCTCAACAGTTCATCGTTTTTGTTCTAAATGTGTGTTTTTCTCCATTTGTTTTGTTCTTTGTTACCTCGTTTCCTTGCATGCTTGTTACACGTAGTTTGTTTAGCCTTCTCAAAATACAAACTCTACACAGATCGATTGTCCTTCCTTTTCATTAAACATGATAATAATAATAATAATAATAATGGTGGCTTCTTATATAGCGCACATGTCCGTCACGTTGTGACGCCTCTGGCGCTGCCCCGATTATTACCCTGGCTTTAGCAAGGCAGCCACTGTGTCATTTCGATTGGGTTTTAACTTTTTTTTTCTAATCAGGCCCATGCAGACAGTTATTGAAGGAGCCGTAACTGATCGCAATGATCTTGCACTCTTCATTCTGCATTCACGTTGTGCATTATGATACTCTCACAAGCTGCGTCAGAGAACGGGTCAACGTTTAACGCAGTCTTGGCGCAGTCTTGACGCAGTCTTGGCGCAGTCTTGACGCAGTCTCAATCTCAAGTCAGTGAATCACGCCCCGTGTTCAACGAACATTAAAAGGAAAACAGTTTATTAGGTAGTGTGAATATCACAACCATCAATAATAAGAAGCTGATTATTGATTCTCTACAACAACATCACATCCAATTGTGCTCGAGGAAAGACAGCACTAATTGCTGTCTTCCGCCATTGAGAAGACTAAAATTAAACAAATCTATCACATGCATATTGAATTGAAAATCACCTGTCCGGACATGTCTGAAGTATATTTGAGTATTCCTTTAAAACGTTGCCTTGAAATCGCTCTTAGTTATAGCTTCTGGAAGGAAACCACTTGAAGAGCGTTGCAATCACAGGGGCTATCAGCTCTCACACGTTTGAAACACCTGTCGAGGGATACATTTCAATCTAAAATAACTACAGATGTGAAAAATATTTTCAAACCTCTTAATAACGAGTGCTAATTACAATCGATTGTAATCTTACACTTTCGGTATTTTGCGAGAATGTTGTTATGGTCCTCCTTTAATAGCTACAAAATATTATGTTATTCTTCTTTCTGATTGTCTTTCTCTCTTCTTATTGTTCTTGTTCTTCGTGACATTGTGTGTGCTTGATGGGAAGCACTGTGTCTGCGACCCTAAAGAATTGACCCTAAAGTGAGCATGAAGAATTTTTGAATTGTTGAAATGGTGTCAAATATGTTAACAAGACACTCTAAAAGACCTAAAATTAGAAATATTTAATTCATGCTCCAAGTACGTATCAGATAAACACTTATAAATCATAGAGCACGATCATTGTATCCCTGAACTCTCTTTTTCCCGTTCATGACGCTGTCACGGACGCTTCTGAAATTGGCTTCATGACGTGAGAGTTAAAAAAAATCGACTCGTCGTAAACAGCCTGGTTTTGCTGGAAGCGCTTAAAATATTCGCTAACCTAGCTTACCCGGCCACAAGTTGAATGCGCCAATTAATTAACCCTCTCCCTAAAGCCCACCCACTAGAGATAAAGAGAAAGGTGGGAGAGAGATAGAGAGAGAAAGAGAGATAGAGAAAGAGAGAGAGAGGGGGAGAGAGAGAGAGAGAAAGAGAGACCTGTGGCATTTAAGATTCAGTCCTGTCGTCTGTATCGGCTTTCCCCCGCGCAATTTAGCGCGTTACCGGACACTCCTTCTGGACTTTGGAGAAAGTGTTTGTAGTACATGGGGATTAAGAACGGGTAATTGGGCTTCGGCTACTTGTAATTGTTTTTAACTTCTCATGGCCATGATGACGCAGGCAATGGTCTGCGTTCTTGTCTAGATTTACTGCGAAATATCAGAGAAAATAAGGATTTGTCTACGGAAAGAAGCCTATCATGCCCGCTGTACGCAAAGCGTCTTTTCTGCGCTAATACGGCCTATTACACTAATAAATGTAACCCAAAAAAAATTGAGTTTGATCAATGAATTTTTATGAAATGTCTATGTTTGATTTTTGATTCATGTCTTATTTTGTGTTAATTCAATTTTAATTGCAATTGTATTGTATCTTTGTGAAATGGATCGTAATTCAGCCATTGGCTGCGATGATCTTTTTGTTTAATAAAAACCATTTCTATCTATCTATCTATCCGAGTCTAAGTCAAAGTAATATTAGCACTGTTCACTTTGCATCCAAATGTTGTATGATATCGCTTTCAAAGGATGCGCATGTCGGAATCCTCCGTCAGGCAATTGACGCCTTGTTCGCCATAAGCATAAGCATAAGCATAAGAATGGATACTGATAAGAAGGAGTGCAAAGCCTGACTCAGCTGAGGGTGTAAGTTCTTGGCTTCTCTTCATGATTTAGCTAGGAGACGTTTGAAAGCTAAGACGGGTTTTAAGAAATCTCCTGGGGATATATTTCAAAGTAGGCATGATCCTACCTGATACATGGCTCAGAGACGGCAAAGATATGATGAAGAAAATAAAGGTTATGAGGGGCGCACCGACTTTCAAGCTCGCACGCTATGACAGCTTAGCAGACCGAGCTGGGTATAATGCTTTTGGGCTTTCGGTGTTAGCACTGTCGCTCTTCCTCGGAGGTACCCCACTCAGAGTGAGGTATCTTTGGGTACGTCCACACTGCTTTGAATTTCTGAAGAATCAAAACAAAATGCTTTTCGTTATAATAGTTTGTGAAGCACATCCTGACTACTTTGAATTTACTGCTGTACCTAAACACACTCGATGATCATGATGACACGTACGTGACCACCGACTAGTCTAATTAAAGTCACCAAGGTTCAATCGTGTAGTACACAGAGCTCTGACTGATTAAAATCGATTACAACTTAGCTTCAGATTGATATTAATCGTAACCTTGTACGTACGAGCTACGAGATCGTAAGTTTGCGATTAATTGGAGGACTTGTAATAATTGGTTCAATTCAATCGCACCTATCTATAAGACGGAGCCACCTTGTATTTTGTTTGATAGTCAAAGTGTTAAAGTGTTGAATATTGTCTGATCAAATAATATTGGGTAAAAATTTAGGCTATACATCCTTTAGCTGTTATACATGTTGAAGCCCTTTGCAAAAACAACAACTCTGCTGTTAAGACGGCTCTATCACATTACCAATAATATTCAACCTAAAAACTAACCTATTTTTACCATGTTTACTCTTTTCGATGCAAACGACGCAGAGATTATTACAAAGTAAGATAAGATTTTATTAAAACATACGTGTTACCCTTTCGAATGCATATCCACAAAGTGTAACAAAATAACAATCAGTTTTATCATATGGATTACTAATACACTTCTTGATTTTAACACATTTTTGCTATTTCCTTAACATAATTCCTTTATTGTTCCTTTATTATTGCATGTCTGTCTCAAAAAGCACGTATAGACTAATGGATACATATAATGCAATTTACTATATCAATCATGACTAAGTTACATGTAGTTGCCAGGGACAACAGGAAACCTTTTATGAAAATTGCTTTATTTCCGATAAATATTTTATTAGCAAAAAGCTGACATCAATCAGGAATGCGTTCAAACCCGAAGGACATGAAATCAGTTACTCTCTTATTGTCAACATTTAACAAAAAAAGTGTGAAGTCTGTAGCTCTGAAAACCCGTTTCCTTTTATTGTTCTTCTTGTTTCCATAGGTATTTTTGTTGATTTTCCGCAGTTTTAATCTTTAATTTGTCCTATCGTTTTAGCCAAAATGGAAATTAGATTTGAAATGTTTTGTTCAAAATAGGAGACGCGATGGCTAAGTGGTAGAGCAGTGGTCTCGTAACCAGGAGGTCTCGGGTTCGAAACCAAGTCGATGCTCTAGTGCCCGTTGATAAGGTATTAATTCTCATTACCAAAATCCCTCAGAAAAGACTTAAAGACGTTGATTCCCTGGTTGTTTACTAAGCATACACATACTTTCTTAGCAGTCAGCTATAAACACAAACTCAAACCAATCATCCAATAAAATCAAGGAATATCATAGTGTAAAACCACGACCTTAAATTCGAATCGAAAGCGGTACGGTGATAATCTCCAGTTTTTTCATTACAAGTCATATTAATTTAAATTGATCGAAATCCTTGCAGTATTGGCGCATCTTTCATGTTCATGTTCTGCTAATCCCCACTCTCCTCAACTAATTATACTTCTTACATGATGTTCGTTACATGCCCTCAAAAACAACAATGCCAGACATAATAACTTTATCCGTTTAATATTCCAGATACATTACTATATTAATTAACCCCCACAACCAGACCACCGCGTAGCAGTGGGTATTCATGAAAACGCACTCCCGCATTATGCCACCAAAAATTAAGTTCATTACCCACACAAGAACGTGCAGTGGAAATTTGTTATTCGAGTGCTGCGGCGCGATAGGGACTGGCACTGGTTACATTATGCGTGGAAAGAGAATGCATGCACAATTTATTAGCCATATATATCGACATGATAATGAGCCGTGGTAGAGACCGAAATAAGTAATCTCTTCGGGGGCAGTGCGAGGGGGGAACTTGAAAATGGGATGCTGGATGAAATCCTACAGGTTTCTCGTGATTCATTTCATGGTTTGTATCATTTGTTATTGATCCTGTTTCCTTGTTTGATTAATACTTCCCAATGCTGCGTTGATCTTCTTACATAATTGAGATATAGTTAATCCTAATTGAAAATAACGAGATGATCAAAAAAAGAAAGATTCAATGAACACGTGTTTGAAATATCACTTTGATTTTCACCGATTTCTATGAATGTTATTCGAAAGCACTTGGATTCAAAATAATAGTCGCCATTCGGTGGGACAAAATTACTCGTTTAGCCTTTATGCTTCACCAAACTATGAAGATAAACGTTCCGCAATGTATTTTTTCTACGTATATATCTTGTCTATCTACGTATAAATAACTTGTCAATGCATGAACACGACAACTGGGATTTAGTATAATCAATAACACGACCGTACTGTGTTGTATAAAAGCTGTCATTATGTATATCTAATTGCAATGTTCGCTCACCCTAAAGTGAACCGATAACATTGTTGAAGGTTGATTAAAAACTGCCTTATTTTAGTGAGAAATGTTACATATCATATTCCTTCTACTGTACTAACCCTCTGACATGCATACAATCCTGAAAACATTCTCAAACCACAAAGATATTTATGGTTTTCTTCGTAGGCGTCAATATGTAACTCCCTCTAACAGTAAATTATCCAACCTATTTTTGGATTATCCCAACCGTTTTGCCATGAAAATAAGACATACAACATGCTGTTAAAATATTTCAACACTTAAATGTTTGGAATGGTATTAAAGCCAATGCATTGCTTTGTGACAATTTACATTCACTAAATTTAATTTAATTATAATGATATAGTTGGGAGAATTAAGGATTCGGTCAGATCACTTTTTCCCAATTTCTATCATTGATAATGATCTGTTTTGACAACAAATTTCAGATTATCTTTCATTGTACATTGAGCATTGAAGTCACTACCTTAGCTTAGCACCATTTTCTCTCACCTGAACAATGTTACCAAGTCCCTTTAAAAGGTGAAAGACAAGGCTATTGACGCTGCCTAAAGCTATGGTCACAACCCAAAAAAAGTAGCCTAATCGGCGGCCAGACGGCGAGTTTTTAGCCAATTTCGCCCGGGCACCGCTTGTTTTTACTCGCCGCGCAAAATACGCTCGGTGCCCGGGCGGTTGCCGCCCGGGCACCGACCTAATCGAGCGTTCGCCGTCGAGCGATTTAGGTCAAAAATCTAAGCCGCTAGGTCAAAGGCTGCCGAGCGGTCCCTGCCCAGTCGCCGCCTGGTCCCCGATGGGAGATCAGTCGGTCACTGGACGGCGAGTTCAAATTCGATCGGCAGCCTGTGACCTAGGGGCTTCGATTTTTGACATAAATCGCTCGAGGGCGAACGCTCGATTAGGTCGGTGCCCGGGCTGCGACCACCCGGGCACTGAGCGTATTTTGGTGTCCCCCCTACCAACGGCCAGCTGGCGGGCAATTTCTTCTTTTCAGCCGGTGGCCGATGGGAAACCTCTCGAGAATCGGTGGGTCATCCGTCGGTCACTGCCGGGACGCCGCCCGGAGAAGCTCCCCGATTTTGCTCAGTTTTGACCTAAAATCGTCCGGCGACCGACGAGAAATCGACAAGGCACGGAATGTTTTATACTTAACGACGTCATAAAAAGCCACGATTGATCTTTTTGAAATTCCTTACGATCGTGTTAAAAAAAATCGTAAGATCTACAGTATTTACATGCAAGCTCTTTTGAACTATCATGAATCAGGATTTCATATAATTGCAATTTTCTTTCATGTTAAATTTGCTTCATGAGATATTATCTCCCACCAGGGGCGTACGCAGGATTTTTTCAAGGGGGGGGGGGGGGTTTAAAATATTTTGCTCCCGAAAATTAGAAAATCGCGCCGGCCGAAAAGTCGCTCAGTGGGGGGGGGGGGTTTTAGGTTTTTTTAGGGGGGTTTACATACATAAAAATACCAAAGGGGGGTTTGAACCCCCCAACCCCCCCCCCCCCCCCCCCCCCCTGCGTACGCCCCTGTCTCCCACCATAGCTTGTGTCAGGCAACAACTTAACATCTACTTAAGATGTCACATTGCATAAAAAAAGAGTATCTGCAAAGTAGGAAAGTACTCAGCATCCTGGAATGTAGCTAAGTTGTCATACAATTATTGCACAACATTTTTTACCTCTGCATAACTAATTTCATGTTTCTTCATGAGTGCTGTTGCTGCTTTTGTGTTGATAATTTTATATGACGTAATAAAATATTGTTTCTTATAAAACACCAGTTAACTGACCAAAGTGGTTTCATTTTGATTATTTATACTGTACCCCCAAATGACCTGAAACTGGGTTCAAATAATATCCCAGACTTTATATTGCGCACTCTCCACTCCGCTTGGACCATTCCAGCAGGTCGAATTACTTGGCGGCACGCACCTGCTAATCCAATCACATTGACTTTCACATCCTACCGGGTAACCATCTATAAACATCTGGGAGGGTAGGAACGATGAAGATAATATGCCTTGCTCACGGAGAAAAGTGCCGTGTCGGGTTTGAACCCATGACCTTTATATTTCCAGTCAAGTGATTAAACCACTGGTCTCAGACACCTCCATCCATTAGGAATACGTTTACATCTTCTGTAGATAAATAATCAGAATAAAGGAGACAAATGTCCCGCTTTGCACTATATGCATCGGATTGTAAATGAATTGAATGAATTGGAATTTATTGTCCCTTTCAGGAAATTCTTTTTCAATGTCTGTCTTGTTATGATTATGCAACTACATCGGTTTAAATGATCATGCATGTTTTAATATGTAGAAACATTTCACGTTTGTATTTATTAGGTAGAACAGTTGATGACTTAATATCATTCCAACCTAACAACAGGCCTACGCACTTTTACGTGATGTTTTTCAAATCATTCCTTGGTTAGGCCGATAATGAAAGATGTCAAATTGATTTTTATTCATTTCTTGTTCAATATATTTTTATATCATCCTGTTTAGAAACTTTTTGGAATATTGCAATAATTTAAATCGTCAGTTTTTCCGGGGTCTATTTTATGATATTATAGGGTTAGGGTTGGGTTGCGAATAGGTTTTCCGTTAGGGTAGGGTAAGGGTTAAGTATAGTGTTTGATCCAGGGATGAAGTTTTCGGTTAGAGTCCTGAATTAAGCGCAAAGTAATTGTCGAGGGAGCATGTGTCGTGTAACATATAACAGTCTACAGATGCATGGAGAACAACTTCACATCTACCCTAGATGTTCGTAGTACTATAATGGTCGTCTATTAACTGCAACAACGGTGCACATTCTTGAAGGACATCATTATAAATATTCCCTCTCTATCTATCTCTCCCTCCCCCCCCCCCCCCTCTCGCCTTTTCTCGCCCTCCCATCTTTTTTCTCTCTCTCTCTCTCTCTTCTCTCTACATGTATCTATCTCATCCGTTTATGTTTATCTCACTGGTCTATCCCGCTATCTCTATCTCTCTACCCCTCTACCCCCCTCACGCTCTCTCTCTCTCTTTCTCTCTTTCTCTCTCTCTCTCTCTCTCTCTCTCTTTCTCTCTCTCTTTCTCTCACTCTCTCTCTCTCTCTCTCTACCATCCTCCTCCCTCTCCCCCTTCTCTCTCTCTCTCTCTCTCTCTCCCTCTCTCTTCAATTCGTTCGTAATCAGAGGTTGTTTTGTAGAGTAAGCATGGTGACATACAGCAAGGCATTAAAGCAGTTGTAATGACGAAAACACAGATCCACTATCAAAAAAGGATCGCAAATTGTTCGTATATCTCACAACGATGACATTAAAAGTGTAATAAATCTTTTACTAATGGCCAATCATTTAAAGCTAGTCAATAGACTCATATTGTTATGCTCTCTCGCATTCAAAATGTTCATATATGACATTCGACATTTTGATGAAGTGTTAATAAACGCACAGCGGATTCCTACAGTGAAAAAATACAACTGTTTCTTTTTAACTAGAACAAAAATTGTTAACATTGTAGAAATCTCCACGAACATGATAGCAACGAATAAATATGTTAAACATGAAGAGTAAATCTGTTCAACTCTTGTATCATGCGAACAAGTGCCCCCTGGTAAGAAACAAGATCAACGATTGGTCCTTCTCCTTGCGACTCTAATTAATGCAACCAATCAGCGCTCGTGTATTTCCCTCTATACTCACTAATTATAATTACCGCGTTTGAGATGAATCGCGCGCTGTGATTGGTGAGTCTGGGCAGTTTCGTTGACTTGTTTGATGCGAAGCAGGCTATCGCGCTCGGTGGAAAGTGAAAATTCATTTTGCCGCCAACCTGTTTCTTGGATAACACTGAATCTTGTTCTCGGATATCAACCATGCCTATGAGCGTTGGAGCACTCGGTAAGCTCAAATGATTTTATTTTCATCTCATTGGTCTATAAGTGATATTGGGATGTACATTTTCAAAATTATTTCAGACCACCTTTTATTCTATAATGATAATGACTACTTTTATTTCTCATTTTAGAATGTAACAACTTGAGAAATTCAGCATAAAGTATAACCATGTTCTTTACAATAATTATTTTTAGATAAACAAAAATTGCTAAAAGGTTCAGACACTTAGTGTGCGATTTTTTTCTTCTCTATAATGCTGTACGATTAAAAATATATCTATTTAATACAGTGGTTAATCATGATTGACTTTGAAAAAGGAAAACAAAACAGCTGGTTCATCAATAGTGAAATACGATTTCAAGGACTCGAATATTTCAATATTTTTTAAAATCTCTTAATTAAAGTCAAATGTATTTATTTGGATAAAGTAATGTTAAAGAGAGTGTTAATAATCAACCAATAAGTGGAAGTATCGGAACTAAAAATCTAAAGCGTTTGCTTGAAATTTATATTAAAAAATGTTTCAACTCGAAAGCAACGACAACAAAAATCAACCGCAAAGAAATTGTTGTGTGAAATATACATGTTTAAAGCCAAAGTAATAATCATAATGATAATTAAGATGTAGCTATCTTCAGTATTTGGTGATGTTCAATGTACGTGGACACTGGTTTGCCGAAATTCATTTTAGTTGGTTGTAGGTGTTTGTTTACAAGAATGTATTGAATCAAGATGATTTTGGAAAAAAATAGAAAATGTTTAAAAATTTCCATTTGTCCATTTTACTGCTTGTCGCTTATTATAACACGCCTTGATTGTGGCAATGAAGACGATTTTACATACAATTAGTCATATATCTCGCTGTTATTGTTACATTGATAACCATTCATCTTGATCAACACAAATGGTTGACATTCTCATCGAAACCATGGGAATACAATCAAATAGCTCCAACTTAACTGCGTATTTTGTCACTTGCTTTAATACACGAAACGGTGCCTTGTTTCATTATATTTCTTATTAATATTCTCGTTCGATACTTTGCACTTTTCGCCCTCTCCTTTGCTCCTTCCTTATTCATGTCTTCATTGTCCTCAAGCGTTCACATTTATCGCCTCACTGGTTTCGCGTCTACCTCACTACACTCATGAACTCATCCTTATGCACACACACGCACACACACAAACACACATACACTCTGTCTGTCTGTCTGGATTTCTGCCTTTCTGACTCTATCCCTCTCTATTTATGAATCTACTCCTCCTCTCTCTCTCTCTCTCTCTCTCTCTCTCTCTCCTTCTCTCTCTCTTACTTCATGTATATATTCTGTCTTGAGGTTCCTTATTCATCTAAAATACTTCATGGGTTATAAACGTCTGTCTCTCAAATCGATACAGACGGTGCATTTTGTATCCACATAGGTCACGCATGCTCATCTGGAAATGCAGTGCACTTCATTTGTTAAATTCCCTCGAAAGAATGCGCATGAACTACGTCTCGGCTTATTCCCACCTACTTGTCTTTTATTTTGTGTATCCTTGTGCATGCATCTGCTTGTATGTTATTTCTTGCTCCAGGTCTATCCCTTTATGATCACTATCTTATTCTAGATCTTACACATCGTTTATTTCTCACATAACAAATCTCACTCTCTTGCGCTGTCTTTGTGTTTGTTTTTGTGTGTGGGCGTGTGGTGAATATATCACTTGTTTCATGACCCCCCCCCCCCCCCACCCTCCCCCATTTCTTGTCTTTTCCAGTTCCTCTCTGTACCCCTACACACCCACCATCTCTCTCTCTATGTTATTTAATGCCCCCTTCCCCCACCCTTTTATGTCACTCTATGTAGTTTAATCATATTGGGCATGTCTTTATCAAATTCCATTCTCCTCCTCCCGATATCTTGTCCACTGTGAATTCGCAGAATGCATTTGCAGAACGTATAGTCTCATATCTTCTCTTTTCTCCCCCAATCCCCGACTCCCTCTCTATCTCTCTCTCTCTCTCTCCCTCTCTGTAAGTCAGGGACGGATCTAGGGGGGTTCAGCGGTTTAAAAAAATCCTTGAGCGGCCAAGTTAGAGGGAGAAAAAGAAGAAACAAGGGGGGAAGAAGAAGAAAAAAAGTAAAACAGTAAAACGGCGCGATTTTTTGAAAATCCTGGATCCGCCACTGGGTCAAACACCCCTCTTGGCAAAAAGCTACATCCACCCCTGTAAGTCTATCTATCTATCTTTCTCTATTCCCTTCTCTTTCAATGTCTCTCTCTCTGCCTCTCCCTTCATCTCTATGTCATCTCTTCAAATGTATCGATGCTATTGAGAAAACGTGACCTTGACTTTTCTTCCCATAAAAAGCACACCATCGAAAAATCCTCGAGAGAAAAAATGCATACAAGATTCATACAAACGTGTTTTTTCATCTCCAGAAAGAAAAATGACCATACTGATCAAAAAAGCGCAGAGAGACTCATTTTCACTTTAACTTCACACCTATTGATCACCGTCACCATCCCCAGAAACAAAAATCGACCCGAAGGATATGATCCGTGAAGCAGAAATTAACTTGGAATGAAATCGATGCGGCCAAAGTATTGACGGCGAAGTGTTAAGGATATTCAAAATGGATGGCGTGTACATGTATGAGGCTTCGTCGCTGGAGAGAAATTACTTAGGCAGCATGGGAAAGGAAAAATCGATGAGTAAAGCATTGTGGAGTCCCACATGCTCTCAATGAGAATTCTATAAAGTATATTTTAAGATTGTGAAGAAGCTGAATATTGGAGCAAGAAGAGATTCAGATGTTACTCATGTAACGTGGGAAAGGTGATGGCCTAGTGGTAGAGAAGTGGTCTCGTAACCGGGAGGACATTGGTTTAAAACCGAATCTAGTATTCCTCCATTCCCAAGTACCTTAGACACGTTGAATATGAGTTAGAACTGTAGATCGGCCGATTGTTTATCTACAAAGAATATACTTATATTCGGGTCATATAAAACCGAAATCATGAAGACCGTCAAAGTGAAGCAAAGTAATGGGGTTTTACATAATTACATCAGTTCTATTTCTCATTTTTTCCATATATCTCCATTAGAAGGTATCAAGCATGAGACAGAAGAAGTGGTGTCTTAGAATGATTAGCTGGTACACTATAGGAGAATGATGTGAACAAATGACATGAATTATTTAGCATGTTGACGCCGGTGCCAAGAGTAATTACTGTGTTAACTCCCCCTGTATAACGGGGTGGGATGAATATAGAAGGCTGTTAATGTAGTTATACAACTCGGGCTAATAATGTACAAGCGTGACGCATCACATCAGGGCATTATATTTACATCTACAAGAATAAATATTTAAAAGATGGTCCTGCTGCGGTTGACGAAAAATAGACAAATGAAAAGGAAATAATAAAACGCCCATAGGAGAAAAACTAAAATATACGAATTTTTGCTTGTAAGCACTGACATATCTATTTAAAACCGACGTTCTTCAAAACTTGAAAATTGGGCGAAACAGTTCCTTAGTGAGCAAATTTCAAGGATAAGTCTGTTTGACAAGATTACGAAACTAAGAAATGACTAGGAATACGCGAAAGAAAAAAAAGGAGGGAGAGAGGCGCGAGAAGAACGCTAAAGAACGTTTTGAAAAACGCTGGTTGTAAACAAATTTGTCATTACTTGACAAAGGCTTGAAGTCGAAAATTCATATAGGCCTACGGTATTTTCTTTTTATTTCTTCTTCACTTATCTATACCTATATCTGTATTAGTCAGTACATTGTCCAGTTTATCCGATCATCAGTAAAACCGGAAAGAATAGCTATTGTAAAAAACTGTTTTTCTTTTCTTCATGATATTGTCGAAGTAATCGGAAACGAAATGGCATACTATTGTCGAAATAGCAAATGCCCCATTTGCGTGCTGTCAAGATACTTATCATACAATGGAGTAATTGGGAAGGAAAGGATATACGGTGTTATCATCTACTATGGATCATTTAGATTAATGAAGCTTAGGTTACTTTAAAGAGGCCAGTGTGCTTCCGGGGAATAAAATAATAAATTTTAATAACAAATGTTCATTATGTTTCATTTCGGCCTTTGTAAGCTTTTTGAGTACCCCCGGTTGAGGCTTGGAAATTTTCAAATATCGTTTGCATCTCGGCATCTTTATATGAATTTACGAGAGAAAGCAACGATTTAGTACTCGAAAGTAGCTCTCTTCCTCTTCTTTTTGTGCGCATAAAATCGAGTTCAATATCAAAGAAATATGAGAATATCCTTCTCGGCCTTCGACGGATTGTGCATATAGGCCAAGTCAATACAAGTTTACGATATGATTACGTTACGTGACTGTCATAAGAAAAGGCGAATGTTTTATCGATGGGACATTACGAAAGGTAAACACATTACCTCATACTGAATGTTTATCCATGGCCTCCTCTGGCGTGTTTATTTTCTTCAGTTAGGCCAGGTAAAGTGCTAATGCAGACATACTAATGGGGAAAACATGACTCGATGATTGCAATGACATTGATTATACAAATAAAACCAGAATCCCCTCAAGCCCAGTCAGTGCAGGGTTTGCGCTTCAATTTTTTTCCTTCGGTCATCTGTTAGTAACATGCAATTGGTGTATTCAGTTATAATAAATTACATGTGTCAGTTTAAAGACCAAGATGTCAAAAATGTCATTAAATAAACTTGGAGTGTCATATTGCTTAACAACATAATAATAATTATTCCACAAAATGGTTGTGCAATTTGCTAGATAGCTGTCGATAAAAGTTTTCATGAAACAATAAGATCATTTATTCTAAAAACTATATAGTTTCAATCAAACCGAGCCATAAATGTGAAAACATATTGTATTGAGACATATCCGACACCACAATCAATGGAGATAATTTTAGCTTAAAGGTAAAGACCAGTTCTGGTCATGCGATTGCATTGTGAAAGAAACATTGTGAAATCGATCAGAAAAGGTTGATCATCTAGCATATAGGTATTGGTGTGTACTGCAAGGTTCTGGAATCATCAAAATGAGAAGAAATTTGGCCCAGTCTTGGTAACGTAACAAGTACTGTACACAGAAAGATGTATATGGGACTACGTGACACGTGAGCGATATCTATCTGGTCCAGATAAATGTAATAATTTACCAAATATATCAATTTCCTGGTTTCCTGGCAAAATTTGTATCATCACGTATTAGTCAAAATATATTCTTTCACATGGTTGGTAATAAGAGCTTCCATTTCATTTTTTGATAGTGGGGGATCAAAAACTGG
>JAVYIG010008576.1:0-87851 GCA_035222895.1 Strongylocentrotus droebachiensis
ATGTATGTTGACAGTGCAGTGCAGTGGATAGTGACTGGCCCTCTTTAGCTAGTGCAGTGCAGTGTTGAGTGTGTGTAGAATGTAGTGTAGTGATCAAAATGCATAGATCTATATCACGACCACTAATTGGGAAATTAAAAAATATTGAAAATATAAGCAGGGGACATGACCTTAGACATTATTTAGATTATACCATAGAATTATTTGTAAGATACAATTGTATTTCATTTCATGACCAGTGAATCAGACAATCAGTTTAATTGAGTTATGTTTTTGAGATTGATAGTATGATACCCCCGGATATTTTCATTTGAGAGTTTGAAAAAAAATATACCTTTAACAGGCTTTATTTATAGAATATAGACTAAGACTAAGTCTAAGAAATATTTTTCTTGGTAAAAATACTTCAGTTACTTGACATACGTACGTACATGCACTGACGGGCCGGCGCGGCGGTGAATTGATTATTTGTTATCATGATAAAACTGTTCACTGGGATTCTAAATTGCTTTGATCTAGATCGAGACCTACATTGTCTTCCCTTATTTACAGTGTAATAATATAAGTGGAGACTGGGGAAGTGTGAAAGAAATGTTGAATCGATTAGAAGGTTGATCATCTAGCAATAGCATATTATTATTGGTTATACTGCAAGGTTCTGGAAACATCTAAGGCCATGTAAAATTGATTTCATGTTGATCGTCCCGCCGCTTCCTTTTTGGGGCCGCCTCCTATTTTTTGTTATTTGTTATTTTTGTTATTTTTTTTTTTTTTTTTGGATTTTTTTTTTTTTTTTTTTTTTTTTGAAAGAAAAAAAACATGAAAAACACTGCTAAAGTGGCTCTATTTCAGATTAAAAAAAAAAAAAAATTGTCGGCGGCCATCTTGAAAAAAAATAGCCTCGACTGTCAGGGAAATGTACCGAGCGGCCATTTGAAATAAAAAATAAAAAGGGCCCCCTCCTTCCTATTTTTCGAAAAAACAGGGCGCTAAACATGTTTTTTTTTTTATTTGGCCTTATATTTGATATTTGATATATTTTCTTTTTATTCAGAAAACAACACAGAATACTTACCATATGCATCTTTTCCACCTTTTCTTCAAATACGCTGTTCAAATATTCTTGTACAAACATACTAAGACTCTAGAAAAAATTGTATTGAAATGTAGAGTGGTTGATATGCTATATGATCGGCGATATGCTGAAGTGAAGCTGCGCTAAAAAATGATGCATGCGCTGCGCATGCATATATCGCATGTATATGCTTGAGTCGAGGAGCTAGCTAGAGATGAGTCGATCGAGTCGACTGATCATCGCATCGCAGATACCTCACGATAGCGCGGCCGCGCTCTAGCGCTGGATTTCAGACAGCATGCATGCGCATGCAACGACTTGCATACTACAGCAACGTTGGTTGATGTACATATTCAATTATATACTATTTGTACACGCGGCAGCCATCTTGAGAAAAATATCAAATATCAAATAACATGGTACACCCTCCTCCTCTTTTTCAAAAAATCCGGACGATCAACATGTAATCAATTTTACATGGCCTAAATGATAGGAATTTTGGCCCAGTCTTGGTAAAGTTACAAGCACTGTACACATAAAGATGTATATGAGACTACACAAACATGTGGCATAAAAATCTGTCCCGATTTGTATGATGTTACATGCCTTATTAAGAATATTAAGGCATTTGAAGAGCCATGCTTTTCAGGGAATATTTTTTATCTGATGTTCTTCCACACTTGAATAATAACATGAAAACGCTCACAAATTATTTTTCACCTCTTCTAAGAACTCAACCTTCTCTTTAATGTCTTTATCCCGTCACGCTGTTTAATAGTCTATTAGTGTCTTCCATATGATCATATCTGACTATTTTTTTTATTATGCCTCCGTTACGAAGTAGCCGGAGGCATTATGTTTTCGGGTTGTCCGTCCGTCCGTCCCGTCCGTACGTCTGTACGTACGTACGTACATGTACGTCCCGTTCTCGTGATCGCGTTATCTGAAAAACCGATTGATGGATTCCTGCCAAACTTTGGTCATGTATATATCTTGCAGAGCCGATGAACTGATTAGATTTTGGGGTCACGAGGTCAAAGGTCACAGGGCTCATTATGTATGCAACAACAGCTCGTGATCGCGTTATCTCAAGAACCGATGGATGGATTCCTGCCAAACTTAGGTCATGTATGTTACTTGCAGAGCCGATGAACTGATTAGATTTTGGGGTCACGAGGTCAAAGGTCACAGCGCACATTATGTATGCAAAAACAGCTTGTGATCGCATTATCTCAAGAACCGATTGATGGATTCCTGCCAAACTTAGGTCATGTATGTTACTTGCAGAGCCAATGAACTGAGTAGATTCTTGGTTCATAAGGTCAAAGGTCATGGGCTCATTATGTATGCTAAAATAGCTTGTAAACGCATTCTCATTAGAACTGACAGATGGATTACTATTTAACTCAGGACATCTTGCAGAGCCAATGAACTGAGTAGATTTTAGGGTCATGAGGTCAAAGATCAAAGGGTCATATCCATGTATGTATATGAGAAATTTCTTGTTATCACGATATTCTGCGAACCTGTTAATGGATTACAATTGAACTTGAATTTGAAAAATTTCTTCTGTTTTGGTTTGTAAAATTGCTCTATGACAGAGGCATCATTTACGACTGCGCGCAGTCAAATTCCATCTAGTTATTTAAAAAATAATACTTTTTTAGCTTTTGGTTTGTTATAGTTTTGTTGATTATCATGATTTTTATGTTCCAGTTCCCTTTTAATTGAATGTAATGATCCAACTTCAAAATGCAATCCGCAAACACACGCATACAAAAATAATGCTTGACACGATTGGATTAGTAAACCTGTTTTAGCACCATTACAATTGTTGACATTGTTTTCTTCATTTACAGGAGACACTTGCGAATCTTGAAAGACAAATCTATGCATTTGAAGGCAGCTACTTGGAAGACACAGCTTTGTATGGCAATATCATAAGAGGATGGGATAGATATCTAACAAATAAGTAAGTCAAAATAAAGTATTGATTACATCATTACAGTGTGTTTTGTCTAAGCAGTATTCAAATGAATTTTATTTGTAACTATAGACAAAACATTGCTTTGAGACATTCTCACTGTGCTTAATTTTTCATGACGCAATGACATGCCACGTGATAAATGTGTAGCTGTCAACCTTTCCTATTTTGGAGGAATGATTTTTTTTTTTTTTTTTTTGGGGGGGGGGGGGGGGGCCTTCATGCTATTGTTTCAAACCCTAAATTTCCCTCTCTTTTCTTTTTATGAAATATTCTATGTGAAAAATATACAAAATAGACTGTATTCCTAATTTTGCCTTGAAACTTACTTGAAAGATTCATAATTTTTGCTGTGAAAGTTTGGCAGGTATGTGAATGGTATGATGGATAATTCTGTGTCAGATCAGCAACGGGTACCTTAGTTTAAACCCCCACCCCCTCAAATTGTTATGGAGTAATTGAGAATTTTCTAAGGGCAGTCCAACCCATTAATCACTACCGCCCACATTTAGGTTGTGAAATGTAGTGGAACAAATAGGGCACTTCTGGAATGCAAAAGGCGTAATACACTGTAGTTGGTGATGTTTGTGAATTAAAAGCTCTTTTTTACATGTATTTATTTGAAAAAAAGTTTAGGAATCATCAATCACAATAAATACATGTACTTGCTAGCCTCATTCCATGCCCTAATGATATGGTTCTATGTCATCTCAAATCCATAAAGAATATGATTTTCAACAATTATGCATTTTGTTAAACGAGTCATGAGACATCTTACCTGTAAGTGCTGGTTTTCAAGAGATTTAGATTAATTGCTGGTTAATTATTTAGAGATGATAATTGTTATTACTTGCAGGAGCACCAACAGTAAGACAGACAAGCGAAACAGAAAATTTAAGGAAGCTGACAGATTGTTTTCTAAATCAAGCATCACATCTCAGGTAAGTATTATTCATGTGAATGGACCTTTTTAATTGGACTGTCAAGTTTAATTGAAATCAATCTGTGTGTTTTCAAGAGGCAGAAAACATATGTTTTTCAACTTCTTCTTTGAAACCTATTTCTACATTGAAACCAAACTAGGTAGGAATCGTTTTTGTCTCGCCTGCGTAGCAAAAAGCGAGACATAGGCGCCGCTTTTCCGGTGACGGCGACGGCGACGGCGTCAACATCAAAAACTTAACCTAAGGTTAAGTTTTTGAATTTTTGATATAATTTTGAAAGTATAAGTTCGTAGTCAATGAAACTTAAACTATAGGGTAATCAAGTATCCCCAATCATGTGAGTAGAATTTCAGATCACAAAGTCAAGGTCAAAGGTCATTTCAGGTCAACAGATTTGGACTATGTTGTAGCATCATCATCGAAAACTTAACCTAAGGTTAAGTTTTTGAATTTTTGATATAATTTTGAAAGTATATGTTCTTAGTCAATGAAACTTGGACTATAGAGTTATCAAGTCTCCCCAATCATGTGAGTAGAATTTCAGGTGACTAAGTTAAGGTCAAAGGTCATTTAAGGTCAACAAACTTAGACTTTGTTATGACATCAACATCAAGATTTTCAAAATGCTTCTTCGTTATTTTTCAACCGATTTTGATTCTGATTGTTTCATATGATAGGGCTAGTAAGGGGATTTAAAATTTATGCAAATTTATTCGAAATCACAAAAAAGGCTTCTTCTCCTTCATTTCTCGACCGATTTTGATTTGGTTTGCTTTATATCGTAGAGCTAACTTTGGTACACTAAACTTCTACACAGAATTTTGAAATTGTTCTCCATTAATTAATTATGGTAATTTATGCAAATTTATTCCAAAAATAACAAAAATTGCTTCTTTTCCCTCATTTCTTGACCGATTTTGATTTGGTTTGCCTTATCTGGTAGAGCTAAATTTGGAACACTAAACTTCTACACAGAATTGTGAGATTTTGCTCCATTGATTATTTATGGTACTTTATGCAAATGAAATGAAATAATGTCCCTTCCAGGGCATCAAATTTTTATTTTTTGACCAGTTCAAAAGTGTACCACATAAAATTTACGATATTTGTTGTTGCGAGATGCGGATGAGCGCTACGTCATTGACGTTCTGGTTTATCATATTGAATTGCGTTATGCAGGCGAGACCGCCGAGAGCGTTTCCCTTGTTTTCAGGAAAAACACCAGCACCCCAAAAGTATCCCAATTGCACACTTTTGGGGTGCTGTGCATCAAATCAAGGTCTATTGTCCTGATAAATGATTCCTACCTTGTCTGGTTTCAATGTAGAAATTCATTTTTAAAGAAAGAGATGACAAAAAAATAAGTTCAAATGGGGTACCTCTCCCAGACAGGGGCTAAAAGACAGCACTTAATTTCACTTACCATAATCACAATGCTACCCAGATGATCGCAAAATAGAGGTGACAGTGTCCTTAGCATTTCCCTCGTTTATGTATAATCTTAGATTCTTAAAAATAAATAATGCATCACGGATACATTCTAATTTACTTCCCGAATTCACATTAATGTGATGAGTGGGATAGATTGAATTACAAACATGCAGCAAAGCAGATTTAAAACTTGCACATTAGGTAGCATGGCAGGGAGATGTCTCCAGCTATGTTTCAGATGTAACATAAACCTATACCTATTGTTTAGGATGTGACATGGGTTTGTGATAGGTGTTAATGAAAAATGTGAATTGGCCACAAGAATAATTTATGTGAATTGACAAAAGTAGCATATGAAATGTATGTAGGTACATGTACATGTACTGTAAGGGGTCAGGCAAATCATCAGAAATTTACTTGGGGGACCTTCAAGCAATGTGTCCCAGCCAAAGAAGTAATTGATACATTTACGTAATTATTTGATTTGATTTGATTTGCAGTGTCAATCATTTGTAAGGTTTTCTGGTACTATATCACTTGTGTTGATTTAGCAGATGATGCATTCATCAGTACATGTGTTCAATGAGTCTTCATTTAATTTTTTTGGGGGTTTATTTTTTAACAGGCATCTCTAGGTCTCAACGACTCACAGAATGAAAGGAGTAAGTATACTTTTTCTATTCAAAATACACTGTAAGTAAGGCCATGAGCATGATGTGAAAACCAAAAACAATTGGAACGGATAATCTTCCGCAAAATATCACTACTGGAACTCTATATTTTTCTTTGTCCAAAATTTCTTATATACATGTATTGCTCTTTTATGTTTGCAAGTTGGAATGCTAAATTTTACATATATATTGATATTTCATTTTTGAGATAAAGGGTGATATGAAGATAGGAAGAAATACAAATAGATTACATGTACGGTATATCAGTAATTTCTTGGATACAAACAAAATTAACAAAGCAAATTAACAAAGTAAAGTAAGGAAAATAAGTTAGTAATCCTGGGAAGGGTGGGGGTCTTTTTCTAAAAAAAATATAATTTCAAGATATAGGTCATACCTAGAATGGCACACTTTAATATATCAAAGTGTTTTGCCTTAATCAGCATTTTGTGTTTCTTTACATTTTCAGAAACGGAAGCCAAGGATTCTATTAGCAACCAAGAAGGACCTGTAACCAAGTCAGACAAGGATTCTGTAGATGGAGGTGTAAGCAGTGAGACTGTAACAGACATGAAAGAACGACCAATGAACAGCAATCGTTCAGGCAAGATCCACAAGAGCTCGCATGGACATAAGAAGAGGAAAAACAAGAGCCGACACAGGTATATGGAAGACAATTATATTTAACCAAACTAGTGTGCGTTCAAGCGACACTTTTTCACCCTAGACACATGGTTTTCAAAGACGTTTAGTTTAAAACACGGTTGGGTTCAAGCGTTTTGTATCGCTTGAACGAACGGAGATCTTAATCATTATTCTATAACGTCATTAATATGGCCTGAAACGAATTCAGAAAGCACGCGGCGAAGTTGACCTGTACTTCCTGGGTCAAACTGCAGAGTGTGATAAGCAGTGGCTGGGCTTAAAATGAGCAAGAATCCGGGTATCGCTTGAACGCCAAGCATGTTTTTTAGCGGCGTTTTGATTTGTGATTCATGTTTGTGATTCTAGCTTAAAAAAATCGCTTGAACGCACGCCTAGAAATATTTATTCTCTGCATGTATTCAAGCGTAAAGCAAGGATCCAACTGAGGCATGTGGCATGTGGCTTGTCGTTGTCTTTTTTTTAAAGGCTAAAAATGGGGTCTGGGGCCTGTAGCGTTCAGTTTAGCAGGGAATGGCTGAAAACATGTTGAATAGCATAATCGATTGCAAGATATTTTGGGTGAAAGTTGCGTTACAGCCCTCTAATCTCCAAGATGGGTACTTACCCCCTTTGTGCCTCCAAACCGTGGTGCATGTATTTGATAAAGAAGTATGCATTGGGATGCTCAGGCTTTATGGAGCATGCACGGAGTGACGCTACCTGCAGAGATGCCAACTGTTCCGTTTTTTCGCTATGAATACGGCAGTACGTTTTTTGTATGTTTTGTTACGTTTTTTTAATTTTTTTTTTTTAATTTTTTTTTTTTTAAGTGACGTTTTTCTTAATTTCTGATCATGGGCTTTGTGTCGTAAGTGTTTTATGCACCTACATCTTCAAACGATGCACGCAGGATGGTGATACGGGCCCCAAACTGCGCACATTGCGAACAACCCACGTGAAATGTATGCACGTTGCGCTCCGATCCGGGTAGGTATACGTGGTACTGCCGGGTTTTTTAAGCTGCTCGATTGGGTGATATGTTAAGTTGAGAGATTTTTTCAAAGATACTGTTTTTTGCTCTTAAGAATACTTTTTTTTGTTGAAGAAGGTTGGCATCTCTGTACCTGCATCTTGGAGCTACATTTTTTATGACAAAAATCCTTTTAAAGCCTATCTGCACTACATGTAGTTTGGCCAGGAGGGATTAGACCTCCCTGCATGGTCACTGTCAGGTGGTTATCTCATCAAATCAGCTCCAATTAAAGGTAATACAAAGTTTTGGTATGGGGTCATGAATTTGGTTCAAAATAACATATTGGAAGCATATACGATCCTACAATATTCAGTGATCGTTGTCGCGGTCGAAATCGACTCTAAAGTTATGAAATTGTAAATAATGAACACTTTATGTTGAATAGCTCCCTCTCAAGGTCAAGATATTAATTAAGCTATAAAACAAAGTTTATTGACTAAAATCGACCGATTAGCTATTCTCGTTCGGAAATTATATACCACAACTACATACTCTGAAATTTTCATGGTCGCAGCTACCATTGTACGGCCGTAGGAGCTATTTGAAATTTATCATAATTTACCGGGAGCACCGGTAAATCTTTATATTCAATTTTTCTCGAAAGCAGAAGTGTTTTAGGGGCTACAATTTCTGGTGTTTTTAATACATCCACAATGGCATCCAAATATATTAAAATTGTCAAGAATCACTATCCACCCATTTTTCAAAATTTCCCAAAACTTTGTAATACCTTTAACATAAGAAAAACGGCACCATGGGGTACCAATGGTCACCGATTAGGCATTGTTTGCTATATAGAGGGCGCAAGTAGCTATAAGTATTGCAGTAGGGCTTTAAAAGCAGGCCTGATAAAAATCTGATTTAAATCGGTTTCCCAATTTTTTTTTTTTTTTTTTTTTTTTTTTTACAAATTTTTTTTTCTTCCCTATTTTATCCTGATTTTCCCGATTTCCCTCTTATGTTCTCTACTCTTCCTATTTTGCCCTATTTTTTTCCCAATTTTGTCCCAATTTTGTTACTCGAAAGGGGGAAATGCCATTTTTCCCCACGAATCCTCTTCTTTTTTTTTACTCAAGGGAGGCGTGGTTGAGGGGAAAACAAAAAACCTATGTTTTTTGTAGTGCTCACTATCACCCCTGTAAAAGGCAACCCCAGGAGCATATTTCACACCCTCGCCTATAAAGTTCTACAACCTTTCCAGTGCCACTGGATGTTACAACGCCGAAAGAAACAAAATTACATAGTGTGCTACTGTGCCTTTATATACATACCTTTATATGCATATATACATATTATCTTTGGACGATGAATTCAAATCTCATAAAATTTAAAAATATTACCCCCAAATGAAATCTCACTTGTACTATAGCTTCTATGAACATAATTATGTTTTACAATGTCATGAGGACTTGATGTGTAATAATGTATCTGTCCTTTGTACCACAGACTGGAAGGCCGTATAAAGAAGAGCAGGCTGTCTGCCGATGACTACTGATTCCAAAGCCTGCTTCAGATGGAAAGTCTTCTACATACCCAATATCTTTGATGTAAAGCACAAAATGGTATCTTCAGCTGTTGGAGGTTTTTAAAATATAAGAAAAGGACCAGAGTGTAAAGTGTAAATGACCACATTAATTCTGTATATTGTTTTACTCCTCGTGTAAAATTGTACATAAAATTGACAAATAATGTAAAAGTGATGGGTGTGATTTTGTAAAAAGTGTTACCCTGTACATGTATATTGTATACCTTGAAAAATACCATCAATTTCTTTGTGGACTATTTACTTCACACTGGTATTTATTGGAAAAATGCAGTTTTGTTGAAATCATGATCCTAGTCTCGTTGGAATAAAGGGCGGTTGTCTTGGTAATAAGTTCATCTGTATGAAAGCAGAAAAATAAGAGACACAGAATAGCGAAAGTTTAAAGTTAATCGGACCAATAATAAGGGAGTAATGGATGTTTGAAATACAAGATCACTAAATCTATGTGAATCCTAAATTGGCAATTTTGTTAGTAGATTGTGACGTACATGTAGACATGGACAACCCTCCCGTTAGTTATGTGCACAAATATCATTAATTCTCTTGGGGCACTACTCACAATATTATTGTAGATCCTCTAAGAAGGAAATACCCCTAAGTTATAAAATTGGAAAAATTGACTTTTAGTCACCTTGTGTGTTGAAACATCTGGCACTATGTTACAGTGACATTACCAATCAAGCCAACTTCAAGTCCCCATGCGTATAATGATTAAAACTCTGAAAAATTAATAACTTTCTTATATTTTGTCCAATGTCATTCAAACTTTAACACATTACATGGCTACCTAATCTCTTTAACTTCCTTGTTGAATTTTTAATTATTAGTATTTATTACATTAATACAAAATTAATAAAAAACTGAGTAATTTGTGTATGAAATGTTACTCCATATATTCCTTCTGATGTACTATTCCTCTAACATGCAAAGAATTCTGAAAAAATTCTCAAACCTCAAAGATATTTATGGTTTTCTTTGAAGGCGTCACTGTGCGACACCCTCTAACAGAAAATTCTCCCAACCATTTTTGAATTTTCCCAAACCGCTTTTCCATGAAAATAAGACATTAAATTGGCTTTTACAAATCTTTCAAGACTTAAATGTCTAGAATGGTGTATAGAGCCAATTCATTGCTTTGTGACATTTTACATTCACCTAAAGTGCACCGGTAATTAGATTGTAATAATATAGTGGGAGAATTAAGGAATCAATTAGATCAGTTTTTCACAATTTGTATTATTAGTAATGGTCTGTTTTACCTCAAACTTTTAGATTATCTTTAATTGTACATCTAGCATTGAGGTCACTACCTTAGCACCATTTTCTCTCATCTGAACAATGTTACCAAGTCCCTTAAAAGTCAGCTTTTGCTTGTCATAATGGACCCAAGTCGTGGCTGCAGAGCAACTAATAGCAGTAACATTTTCTACACAGGTTAAAAAAATATCCCAGAGAAGATGACATTGGTATCATCATTTTCCCCAATCAATTATGATTTATGAATACATGTATTATGATTTAAAAAGTGTACATACATTTTGTAACTAATTGAACCCCCCAAAATGTTTGTGAAAAGTACAATTTTGTATAAAATGTTATTAAATTCAACTTTGTATATTTTGTGTTTTTCAACAATTCCACATTATATTATTGGAGTCATTTACAGTTTATGTGTGAGTTTGGTGGATTTATGATTAAATTATGGTTCTATATAAAAACATGACAGTTATGGTCAAGTCATGTTTTTAAGTAAAACCTAGCTGTAAGTGTCACATTTTGTTTTTAAAAAGAATTAAATTTTGGCGCCATAATCATCCCATATGAGCAATGCACGTAACCGCCATAGAGTCACAACATAGCTACGCTCTAGCCGTCTCAGGCCCTTGAAGTTGGTCATATTGATTGATTGATTGATTTGATTTATTTACCAACAGCAATATATTTCATACATTCTATACAATAATTACATATACAGGAAGAGAAACTATTGGTTGGTAAAAGGGGCCAGATAATAGCACATGTGCTAGTCGAGCCTAACCCCTTAAACAGCTATACATAGTATTTTGGTACAAATCAGTTTAGAGAATGTAACAAAACAAAAAATAATGAATTTACTTTTACAATCGATGCTTTAAAAAAAACAAGAATCAGTACTCAACAATGTCTTACAATATACAAACTAATAATGTGAAATATGAATTATGAATTGTGTACACTTGATATTTCATTCATGACTTGTTCAACAAATGACTTGTAACAGAATTCCGAAACCTATTTCTAGACCTTGTCAATCTGACATCAACAGGTAATCTATTCCAAAATTCACTGCCCACAAAAGACAATGAAAATTGACCTTGTGTCGTTCTTAATTTTGGAAGACGTAATTGTCCATGTTCTTTTTGTCTTGTGGAATAGCTATGTTCTATAATGTCACAGTACTCTATCAAAATATGAGGCAAATTGCCATTGACTAGATCAAACATGAAAGTAGAAATGGATAAATCATGTAAATTATACACATTTAGGATTCGCAATCTTTTAAATAATGGATCTGAAGGAGTTCTCCATTCACTAAATGTTATGGCACGAACTGCCATTTTCTGCGAATATAATAGTCTTAAAAGTGCTTCCCCACACCTCTATTCCGTAAGAAATGTGTGGTTGTATAAATGCTTTATATAATAATATCAGAGTACGGCTAGGAACAAAATGTCGCAATCTAAATAGCACTCCAACTTTCTTTCTAATACACTGATTTACAAAACGAATATGACTCTTCCAAGACAAATGTCTATCAATTTGAACCCCAACAAAAGTGGCAACATCGACCTCTTTAATTTCCTCGCCAGCGATTTTTAGTTTACCATTTATACCTATTTTTTTCCTTCTACTACATATTAACATGAAATTAGTTTTCATTGAATTAATTGTAAGTTTGTTAGCAGTGCACCACTTATGTATCTTCTGTATGTTGTCATTCACTTCATTTACATCAATTTCACCCTGGTCAGCAGAAAAAGTATGAAATAGATTGGAGTCATCGGCAAACAGACGAAAATTGAAATAATCAGTAACAGTTGGCAAATCATTTATATAGATTAAAAACAGAGTTGGCCCTAATACTGATCCTTGTGGAACACCACATCTTATCTTTTTCCTTTCTGATAACGTTTGACCACACTGGACAAACTGAAATCGGTTACTGAGATAATCCTTAACCCATTCTAGAGGTAACCCTCGAATGCCATAACTAGATAGTTTACCTAGTAATATATTATGATTAATTGTGTCAAATGCTTTTTTAAAGTCGATGAACATACCCAGAGTTACTTTCCCCTGATCTATAGATTTCAAAGTTGAATTTATCAAGTTGATCAAAGATAATTTAGTGCTATATTTCTTTCGGAATCCATATTGATGGTAATAGAATATATCATTTTTTTCTAGAAATTGTATTAATCTGATATTTATCAATTTTTCTAAAACTTTACCGATTACAGGTAAAACCGATATTGGTCTATAATTACCTGGATCTTCTCTTGGCCCTTTTTTGTGTAGGGGAGTAACCTTTGCAATCTTTATTTCATCTGGAACCTTGCCAGTTTCTAATGACAAGTTAAATATATATGCCAGTGGATGTGAAATATATGGAGCACTATCTCTTATTAATTGCACTGGCATGTTATCGTGACCACAAGCCTTTTTGGTATCAAGTAGCAGAACTTGACTCTTAATTTCAACTGCAGTTATTGGTTTCCAAAATAAAGATTGCTCTATATTCTGCCCCAAAAAATCACCATATGCTACATCTGTATTCGGCAATTCATCTGCTAAATTCGGTCCAATATTTACAAAAAAGTCATTAAATTCATTCACAATATCAGATTGAGAGGTAAGTTGCATATTTTCTCCATGAACCTTCTTAATTAGTCTGTCCACTTCAGTGCTTCTCGGTGATCTGTTTTTTCCAGCTAACAATTCATTGATAATTGCCCATGTTTTATTTGTATCCTTCATATTATTTTGTAACAAATCGCAATAGTAATTTCTTTTTGCATTTCTTAGTAGAGTGGTCAGTACATTTCTGTATTTTTTGTACTTATCAACAAGATCCTGTCGATGATTTGATTTTATAACTTTTGAATACATTGTATATTTTACACGAATAGATTTCATGATCCCTCGAGATATCCATGGTTTTTTGGCAGATTTCTTCTTTCCTAACTGCTTAGTAACCAATGGTGCATGTTTATAACAAAGGTTTGAGAAAGAACTACAAAAATTGAGATAAGCTGTGTTGACATCTTTTGAATTATATACCGTTTCCCAGTTATAGGCAGCAAGATCTTCGGGAAGATCTTCTCTAAATACATTTATATCATATTTCTTGTAACATCTATATTGAATTATTTTTTTACTAGACTGCACTTTTGCTAAGTTCTTGAAGATTGCAAAAACTGTGAAATGATCGGACACATCAGATTGTATAATACCTGAATGAATTTCAGATATATTAATGTTTGAATATATATGATCTATTAAAGTAGCAGACTCTTTTGTTACCCTTGTCGGTGATTGAATCAATTGATCCAAGCCTATATACATTGTAATGATGTCAGAAACTCTTCTACTGTGTCTTCTTCACTCAAAGAATTAACATTGAAGTCACCCAAAAGTACACATTTATGTTTATCTACTCTCATTTCTTGTAACACACTCAACAGATCATCTTGGAATTCCTTAACATTTGTATTAGGTTTTCTATAGATTATTCCAACTGTAACTTTTACATTATCTGTAATATCAATATGCAACCAAAGGGATTCTGCATGAATGACGCGATATTCAAGACGCGTGTACTTTAAGGATGTATTAATATATGCTCCAACTCCTCCCCCTCTTGAATCACCGGGGCGGCAATTTACTTCCAACGAATATCCTTCCAAACTGAATATTGACTTGTTGGTTACATTCCATACCTCAGACATACCAATAATTTCAAACTTTGTACAAATGCATTCTTCAAACAATAATTTAAACGATTCAAAATTTTTAGACAAGGAACGAACATTAATGTGAGATAATTTTAAAGAGTTTGACTTATCAAATTTAAGAGCAGTATCAAATGAATTAGGAGTCAATTTATGAGAGATTAGCGTATCGTTCATTTTGAGGATGTTTTAAAGTGTGCCCACATGGGGTGGTTAAAAAAATGCTTTATGAAATGTAGTTTGAAGTCCTTGTAATTAATATCGTTGAAGCCAATTTCAAAGAGGTCATCTGGTGAAGCAATCGTTACGTATTCATCATCTTTTTTCTTGCATACTATGTTTCCGTTCTTCGTAGAAACACGCTTCACAGACGAAGAACTTTTTGCTGCCCTCAGGACAGCGTATCGCATCGGAGTGAGGTCCTCATTGATGTAGACTCCCTCACATCCATCCTTTCCTTTCAGTGCGAAGCGGGCATCGTAAAAGCGATCTCGCTGCCTCCTGTTGTTCAGACGAATAAAAGTCTGACGCGTTCTATCTGCTGATTTCTTCCCAAAGCGATGGCAAGATGAAATGTCGACCTCTTTTAGATCCACCCCTGCCACGTATCTGGCACGTAATCTCAAGACAGAAGGGAGGTCAGGCCACATAGAAACCACATGTGCCCCATGGCAGCGGGCAGGGCTGACCTACTACGTGGCACACCCTACATCGTATTAATGGCTTTATATAGTTGTTGTATGGCTAGCCTCTTTTTTAAAGGGAGGCTTTACTACTTCAGCAAGAAGGGATTAGACCACCCAGTGAGCCATCGAGGTCACTGTGACAGGTGGCTATCTCATTAACTCAGCTCTCATTTAACATAAGAAAAAGAGGATCATGGGGGACCAACAGGCACCGATTTGGGAAGTTTTCTATATAGAGGGAGCAAGTAGCTACAAGTAGGACAGTGTGCCTTTAATGTGACTGTTCCATGCATAGAAATCAAATTCAGATATACCGGTACACGTATTTCCTAAGAAGAGTGAGCGAGCATAGGAGTGTATTTGTAGGTTGAATGAGCACATACGGTATGTGATACACGGCTGTGAAGAAGTGAATCGTCCAAGTGTACCGGTATCAGAGCCATCTACATGTTTAAACAGTTTGGCCAACCCGGTTCGAGTTGGTCACAATATGGCGACAATTGCTCTGTTAGGCAAGCACAAAGCAAAAGAATCTACGCCATGTTGGCGAAACTCTCCTAATCTACGGCACTGCTGGTATATCCCCTGAGCTGCCCAGTGAAATATCCTCAAAGTGCGTGCAATATACTCTGTATCTCACTAAAGGAAAGCCATTCAATATTTGTATTAATTGTATGGCATCTACTACCTCAATTTTCCTCACCAACGTTCCTACATATTTTTTAATCAAGTTCAATACTAAAAATAAAAAGGGAAGCAAACATTTTTCAAGGGCTGCAAAAATACATCCATTGTTTCAGCCTTAGCATATTTAAATGCCTTTTCACTGCTACTCTTTGTCCAGTTGTAAATGGATATCTAGTAATTGCTAATAATAATTGTAGGACCCTCGGGGGAAGAACAGCATAAATGCTGATTATCATGAGGCTTCCCTTGGTAAACTAAATTACTATCATTACCGGTTCCAATTATTATTATCATTATTCTATAGCAGTGTGATCAATGTCCCAAATGTATCCGTTTGTAGTCGGCGGGTAGCCAAGCGTTTAACCATCTTCTTAAAGGTAAAGACCAGTATTGGAAATGCCCCAATTTCAAAAAAATGAAATGGAAGCTCTTATTACCAATCATGTGAAAGAATATGTTTTGACTAATACATGATGATACAAATTTTGCCAGGAAACCGCCTTCTAATTGATATATTTGGTAAATTAGTTTATCTATTGGTGTGTGAGAGATAAACGCAGGTGTCGCGCACGTGTTCGTAGTTCCATATACATCTTTCTGTGTACAGTGCGTGTAACTTTACGAAGACTGGGCCAAATTTCTTCTCATGTTGATGATTCCAGAACCTTGCAGTACACACCAATACTTATATGCTAGATGATCAACCTTTTCTGATCGATTCCACAACGTTTCTTTCACAATGCAATCGCATGACCATAAATGGTCTTTACCTTTAAGAAATTAATGAGCTGCCCAAAGGAAGGGTAGTTTTCACCATCGAGCTTGTCCTTGTGAATATTCACAGTTTTGGGCCGCAACGACTGCTAATTTTGATGACATTTGAACAATCCATTCTTTTATTGTGCCAACAAAATTAATGGTCGGAACAAAAAAATAGACAAATGCAACAATGTCTCTATTTGCCTCAGCCTAAATTTATTTGAGTTCACGGCCTAAATTTATATAAGGAAGCAATAAACAGCACGAACCTTGCTACCGGTACTTTATTTCCATCTTAATGATAGTATATTCCAATAACCAGTCCACAAATATGCATATGTCTAGTGAACAATGAACAAACTGTATATTGTTTGAATAAACTACACCCACCAAATATAATAGATATACCTCTCTTTATATAAAACTTGGGGTTGAACCTCTCTTTATCACATGTACAATTTACTACGAAACAGACTTTAATAGGAAAATGCTTTTCAAGTGTCCCGGCAGTGGAAATTGGGTTCCAATATGGATGAAACCTCAGGGTGCTTTAATACAAGTTATAAGATGTCTTTGGTATCTTCAAAACAGTACAAACACCCTCAGCTATTGCCTCGGGCGTGTTAGACTGTTCCAAAGGTACCTTGTGTGGGTAATTCTTTCTAATGCCCTCACTGCTGTGTTTTATTTGTATATTAATAATCAAAAATGACTTTACATTTATTCATCTTGACACAAACATTGTTCATTGTTCCATGAATCCACTTCTTTTAAAGAAGAGACAAGCTGTTCTTTGTCTGAAAATACACGTATTACAAATTATAAAAATAACAAGATGAATGAGACTGCGTATTTAATATTCCTCTGCCTATATGTATATTTATTGATCAATTATATTAATCATAACAACTTCCAGACCACCTTTGGTGGCGGAGGCTCATAAATTCAAGCATAAAAGGGTTAGTTGCCCATCACACTGTAATACAATTTTTTGTTTGGACAAAAATGACAAAATAGATTTTGTGATCAGTACTGAAGTAAATCATCAACTTATGAATTTGAGCATATTAATGATAGTATTATAAAACACTTATAAACATAAATATAACATTTTACTATTGAAATAAATCAGTACATGTTAGTCTTACCACCTCAGACTGTCTCTGACCCTTCCATCATACATCAACTTTCATATTAAGGTTTCAGTTATTCAGTGAATACAATTCAAAATTTGAAGGTTTTTCTGAGGAAAACCCTGTCAATTATTTTTATATAAAATATATGATTTATCTGTGTTTCAATAGCTCTGGGATGATGTAACTAAAGACTTATCATGATTAACACCATCTTTTTGAAATAATGATTCAAGTATTTCAGAAGCAATTCGATATCATAACAATGGTGTTTTTTTAACCCATAAGGGACAGAACCATTCAGTGTTTCTAAAGGCATACAAAATTATAACCATATAATGATGTATTGAGAATACATGTATATATTGGTAGCATCTCCAAGGCTAGGCACCTGGCTACTTTACAGGTGCTTCTTATCATATTTATGAAGAGCGCACTTTCTTTACTTACATTGATTGCGACGCCTCTTTGATGTGGTCAAAAACTTTTCACCCAGATATTTCTTTGAGCTGTAAAGCGTGACCAAAGTAATGTGCCTGGTTACTTCAACTATTTGTGCATCACCTTCAAAGCGCTATGAAGATTATTATTCTGAAAGTTTGCCATAATCATTTGATAAAGCCATTAGATCTCTTGAATTTAGAGCATGAAGCAATATTTATCTGTCAGTCTGAAAATTGGTGTACAGATTGATAAACAGTTGGAAATAGCATGAAACTCACGAGACTCGCACAAATTCTTAAATTGGACAAAAAATATACATATACTTTTCCATAAATTTCATGCTGAGACAGAGTGACTTTTCTAAAATGCTGTACATGTATAAGCCTACCAATTCAACGACTTAACACTTATACAATTGTCATCTGCAAGCTTATTGGTTTCTAGTGATTGAATAAGGGCCATTCATTTTCAATGAAGGTCTACTTTTGATGAATGCAACCTTAGAGTGATAAGCACAACATGAGAGCCGTGTTTATAATACAGGTATGATAACAAACTTGGATTCACAACCATATACATATTCCTGATATACTATATTGATACAAAATTAGTTTACCAACCCCAAAATACAATATTGCATGTACTATGAAACAATGATTATGCCTACACTTGTGCAATTCTTAAAGTAACACTGATTGAAATCTATCACATTGTTAAAGTAAAGGGAAAATTTCGTAATTTGAACAACAAACTTAGACTTTCTCTGAGATATAGAATTTGTTACTCTATGGGATGATGATTATGAATTACATACATGTTATGTAGTCTATCAATATCCAATAAAATAACTACAATCTTAACATATATTGAACATAATTTTTTATAATTTTTAAAACTCTTTATTAGGATGACCATGCCATTAAACTGCCACATAGACAACACGATAATCCACATTCAAATACAAATTTCAGCTTAAGGTCTCCTATTTCACCACAACCTTATTCAATTTAACAAAAAATATAATCCTAAGTACTAAAAGTGCGTTGTTGTATCAGGATATTAGCCAAAGGTATAGATGGAAGATTAGATGAAGATCATTGATTATGATTTAGTAGGCGTGATCTGCGACGAAGAGAGATTGTTGAGCAGCTCCTTCTCCTTTGTCTCCAGTATACTTGCCAATAGCAGCCTCACCATTAGCCTACAGGATTAAAAAACGAAAGAGGATAAAAATAAGGGATACACATTAAAGGCATCATTTAACAATGTTAAATCCGAGATGCATGGTACGTGTTATCAGTGTCTGTGATATGGTGTGATATTGAAGCCCTAACAAAATTGCGCTTCAAAATGATCATGAAGTGCCTCAAAAAAGTAAAAATCTTTGAGTGACCGGTTTTTTACATATTCATTTTCCCCAATAGACTGTAGTGTTATAAAAAAGGTTGGGAAAAAGGTTTTTGAAATTTTGAATTTCAAACCTAAAGGTTTATAATTACGATTGCAGTATGAGCTAAATCCAGGATTTTGTTTAGAATCCGAGACAATGATACCCAATCCCTTTAATCACCCTGCTCCAGCAGCCCAACGAGTTTACACGGTCCGCTATCTCTGCAAGTGCACAGAGATTTTTTATTATAGCTAGCGGAACATGCAGACTCCCTGGGGTACTGGAGCAGGTGTATGAAACTACCTAAGCATGGGTATGAAATAGGGAAATTTAAACGTTTTGAGGTCGATTGTTTTGTTGAAAAACCTTGTGCCAGAGTTCTACAAATGTATTAACAACAATAATACTTCTAGGATAAATTTAGGAATAATTTCTTCAGCAAGGTATCCCATGTCAGGTATGATTACATTAAAATTACCCAAAATATAACCAATTTGTCTTTAATACTATGGTGATTCACACTAATACCAAGTTTGAAGTTCATACCTCAAGTGGTTCTTGACATATGGTGATAATGAGGAAAACACCAGTCCTGAAATTTCATAAATTGACCTCTATGGCCTTTGACCTACACTTGTACTTAACCCAAAATATAATCAGATTGTCTTCCTATGGTGATACACATACTATCAACAGGTTCGAAGTTCATACCTAAAGCGGTTCTTGAGGTATCGCAATATCAAGAAAGCGCCTTAAAGGCAAACGTAAGGAAAAACTTGATGCAGTGGCAAGCCTAGAATTACAATTTCCAAGCCCATTTTAAGCCTAGTTTGGCCAGGGAGGATAAGACCTCCCTGCAAAGTCACTGACAGGTTATCTTATCAAATCAGCTCTCAATTAACATAAGAAAAGGGTATCATGAGGGACCAACAGGCACCGATTAGGCATTGTTTGCTATAAAGAAGGCACAAGTAGCTATAAGTCGTGCAGTGGGGCACAATTACCTTTGCTCTCTGCAGAAGTGTAGCCTGTCCCTTGACCACGTTCTCTGGTTTACCACCCCATGCCTGGAGTACACTGGCTTGCAGAGCACGGCCAAAGGAGAAGGTCAGAGCCCATGGCTTCTTGCCCTGGTACTGGTTGATGGCATTGAGATTCAGCGTAGCATCCGTCTCAGACTGTCCTCCCGACAGGAATGTGATACCTACACGCGTGTGATAGCAATAGATAATAATAATTATATTTGGTTATACAGAGCGTCCCAGAAAAAACGAAACCGAGAACTATCAATGTTTTATCATAACTTAATCACAATTATAATTAATAAATGATACATATTTGGAAAGCTTAGATCCTCCTCTTTCATTCAATGCAACTCATATGATGCATATTTCACGCATGAGTGATTAAAAGCAATTTGAAGAGAGGAAACCAAAACTTCGTTTGGCGGGCGGTATCTGAATTTCAAGGAGAAAATCACATTTCTAGAAAGTTCAATTTCTGCCCTTTCATATGACACCTCAATCAGGAAAAATGAGCCAGGAATAACAAAGTTCTGTTTGTTTAAATTAATGCTTGCATTTCCATAATTTGATCAAACAAGTTCGTTTTCACTGGCTGCCTTCAGTAGCAACAAACAGAGTTGACAAAAGATTTGACTCCGTTTCGTTGAAGATCAGCCATGCATCAGGTCTTTCGTCTTCTTTGTGCATGGCGGATCGTCAACGAAACGGAGTTAAGTCTTTTGTCATCTCTGTTCGTTGCAACGGTAAGAAGCCAGTAAAAACGAACCCGTTTGATCAAATTATGGAAATGCAAGCATTACTTTAAACAAACAGAACTTTGTTATTCCTGGCTCATTTTTCCTGATTGAGGTGTCATATGAAAGGGGAGAAATTGAACTTTATAGAAATGTGATTTTCCCTTTAAAATTCAGAAACCGCCCGCCAAACGACTTTTTGGTTTCCTCTCTTCAAATTCATCTTAATCATTTAGGCGTGAAATATGCATCATATGAGTTGCATCAACTTAAAGAGGATCTAAGCTTTCCAAATATGTGTCATTTATTAATTATAGTTGTGATTAAGTTATGATAAAACATTGATGATTCTCCGTTTCGTTTTTTCTGGGACGCGCTGTATAGCGCCTAACACTTACTTTATCAGAAGTCTCTAAGCGCTCTACAATAATGCAGCATAATTACCCTGGCTTTAACAGTGCAGCTGTTACGCACGCTGCGTTTCAAGGAATAAATTCCTACCAGGTACCCATTACTTCACCTAGGTGGAGTGTGGCAAATGTAGATCAATGTCTTGCCAAAGGACATTAGATAAAAAGGTGCAGTGAGGCAGACATTGGAAACAAATTGTTGCTCTTTACATTTAAGATAAGCTCGAGTTCTGGTAATGGTAGAAAATAAATTCTCACAGAATCCAACAAAACTTACACTGAATTTTCAATATTACAAATAAATTACATATATACGGCAAACGATTTTGATAGAAAATGTATAGGGGTTGATAAATGAGCATAGAAAGATAAGGAAATCAAGCTAAGTAGGCCTGACAACATGTGCCTCACACAAAAGAGAGTTGTGTTTTTTAATTAAAGATGATTTCGAGCAAGTTTCTGTGAGTTTCTTTTTTATTTTACTGGATCAAATAATCAATCTAGTGCAGGATAAACAATCCAGAATGAATTATAGCCATGTTCTCTCGACATACGCCTCCCATACCAGAGCTCAAGATTAGCTTTAACTTGACATTTTAAAATGAATCAATCAACCCAAAAATAAATTTGAGTACAGCTAGATTTTATGACATATAACCAACACTCAATGGACTAGAGGATGGGGCATTTAAAAACAAAAAAATTGAATGGAACAAAAGGCAGGCTTCTGTGCGAAACAGCTTGACATGTAAAAACTTACCAGGAACAGCAGCGGGAACAGTACGATTGAGAGCAGTAACGGTTGCCTCAGCCACCTGTTCCGGGGTGTACTTGGTAGGGCATGACTGACCAGCGGTCACCATGTTGGGCTTGAGGAGAGTTCCCTCTAGGAATACATGGTGGTCATTCAGAGCCTTGTAGGTAGCAGCAAGCACCTGGTGAGCAATATCATTCAATCAAGCAAAAGGTTTATCATCAAAACTTTTATGTGATTAAAGTATTTTTTAATCCCAAAGGAAGAATCTACAATGTCAAGTTCTGTCATTGTCATTCAAAACAAGGTCACAAGTTGCAATAAGCCAGTTCGTAAATAGCTGTGGAAAGCTTGACCCCAAAATATTCACAGATCTTTTACATGATGAATACATCCCACTTGTGCATTTTAGAATAATCACTGCCGAAGTGATGGAGGTGTTTCATTAATACCTTTTGTTTGCCTCTTGAGAAGAATACTTCCACCTGTGTATCAGATAAATGTACTGTCGATGCATAAATGAATACTGATTACATAAATTTCATGAGCACTATACCAGTATTCGTCTCAATGGTTTTACAATTTGGGACCGAATGACCTTTATCTGCCCATGCGCAAATCCTAATTACGAACTCGCTTATTGAAGAATAATCATTGTTATCACTATCTGAGGTTAGGAAGCAAAAAAGGAATCCCTGACACATGCTCTGCTGACGATTGCTCCGCCGACATTTACTCCGCAAAATGTGACAATTGCTCCGCGACATTTGCTTCGACGTCAAATGCTCCTCCGACGTATTTATCGCTTCATGCAGAGAAATTGTTGGTAAAGCAATTGTCTGCAGAGCAAGATTCGTAGGAGCAAATATCGGCGGAGCAACTGTCATCAGAGCAAATGTCGCGGAGCAAGTGTTGAGTTTTGCGGAGTAAATGTCGGCGGAGAAATCGTCACCGGAGCATGTGCAGGGTACCAACAAAATGAATCTCTATAATTATCCTAAGATCTTTCAGATGATCTCCCCTATAAGGTGTTACATATTGGTACCAGGTTTGAAGTTCATGGCTCTTCAAGTCATTGAAGTATCGAAATACAGAGGCTTAAATAAAATTACAGGTAAATTGACCCTTTGACCTTCAAACACCCAAACCAACTAAAATCTTATTAGTTTGTACCTCTATGGTGATACATATCATTACCAAGGTTTAAGATTTCTCAACTGGTGCTTAAGATATTGTGTTAATGCAGATATTAAAAAAAACATTTTGTTTTATAAAAATTGGTCTCTTTGACCTTTTAACTTTGACCTTTATTTAATAATCGCATAACATTTTAAAGTACTTATATAACCACCCAGAGAAGAGAATGAAGAGAATTTATTTGCAACTGAACATCAACCAACTAAATATTTTTCTGCAACTGTCAAATCGCAATCCATTAGAAGATTGGATTTACTCTTTGATGATCCAAAGCGACATCTAAATGCACATCACCACTTGTATATTAAATCCAATTTTGCTCATTCTAGGTACATATTTGAAACAGAATGTAACCCAGGGAATAATTTTCCTCAAATTTTTTGATTAGCAATTTCAGCTGATGGATAAATATTTCAAATGAAATTCTGTACATTTCTATGGAAGAAAACTAGCTACACAAAAGATATTTTGTATAGCAGTCTTGCAAAAATGCATAGCAAATTGCGATGCGATACCAGGAAAATTATTCCCTGTAACCCTCCACCCCCCCCCCCCCCCTCAAACACCCTTTTAGGTGTATGACATCAATACATGAAATATTACCTTTTCTGTGACATACTGAGCTCTCTCAAGTGAATGATTACCGTCTGGAAGGACTTCCGGCTCAACAATAGGGACAAGTCCATTCTGCATGATCAAGTAAATTTGGAGAAAACGAATTATTTTTCAAAGAGTAAACAAATTGATCCTTTAACGAATAGCTAATGATGTAAAATATTCTATTATTGCAAACTCCATCACATACAACGAGGCGTGATGGCTCAGTGGTAGAGATCTGGTCTCGTAACCACGAGGTTCTGGGTTTGAAACTAAGTCGATGCCCTTTTGATAGGGCATTAAACCTCAGTACCAAGTCCCTCGGGGAGGACTTAATGCCGTTGGTCCCCTGGTTGCTTACTTACAAGCATATTTATATATATAACAATAATAATCAACCAACTATAAAACGAAAATAACAATGGGAGATCGAGCACTTGCATGCACAGGCCCAAGACCGTGGAATAACTTCCCAATAGAAATTAGGAGATCACCACTGTTAAGTACTCTCAAATCAAAACTGGTAGCACATCTTTGCATTCAACTTTATGTTAGGAGCTCTTGGGGTGAAGTAAAATATATTTCCAAAATGTCTGCGCTTTATAAATGTATATCATCATTATCATTATGATTAGTGCTGTAGTCAAACGTTTAACCGTCCGGTATCCGACCGCCCATGGCGGATTCCGTTTTCAATTGGACGGTTTCGTTTTCCCGTTTTTTTTTATTTTTTATAATTTTTTTTTTTAAGTTTCGATTTATGCCCCTCCACCTGGCACTGTGCCTGGCAATGTTTCCCAGCTCAGTAATCTGTGTGTTGACTCACCACTCCGAAACTAGAACAACCATCCAATTTGTCTGTCATCTTGGTTTGAAAGTAATCTTTGTAATAGATCTCAATATGTAGTTTATAATAATAATTCATCCAACTTTTACACACGGCATACCACAAGGTTCTATCCTTGGTCCTCTACTGTTTTTTTTAATTTACATTAATGATCTTACACATTCTTCTAAAAACGACATTGTTACTATCATTTGTGACAAGTTCACAAGCACAAATCGGCGCCTTCAAATGCACCTCGCAGTTAAATGAAAATCCTTCCCGCTTTTTCAACACAGACCTGGCTTGCTGCCGACAGTCGGTCAAAAAAAAATTTGTTTAACCGAAAACCGTCCGTTTTGACTGGCGGTTAAACGGAATTGGAGATATCCGTGATGTTACAGCACTAATTATGATAATACAAGAATATAAATTTAGTTGAATCTGGTAAACCAAATGTGACCTAATCACTTCAGGGGGGTGTTTCACAAAGATCCTACTTATCTCTAAGTTGGACTTAAAAATTAAGGAAATCCATTAGCATCTATGAAAATATTTTGTAAAAGTTATTTTAAAAGGATTAAAATGATAATTAAAATCATTCATATTTTCTATAATCAAGGAGATTTCATGTTCTTGATTTGGAATTTATGAAAAGCCTTAAAAAAAAAAAAAAATCAATTTTTGCTTTTGAATATATTTGATGTTAAGGCTACAAATGGCTCTCCATATTTTTCAAGTCCAACTTAATTTTAAGTTCAATTGAAAATCTTTGTGAAACACTCCCCAGGAACTGTAAATAGAAGATGGTCAAATGCAAAGGAAAGTGCAGCAGCTGACTGCGGCCGCTATAAAGAGGCGAAGCTACGTCTGTAATCTTTGAAGGCTGAGAAATGGACTAACCGATTGGCAGCAGACAGCATACCGGGCCAGAACATTAGCATTCTCCATGATGGCCAATGGGGAAGGAGTCAGATCAGTGATCTTCAGCACGCATCTCCACTTGGCAAACCGTGCCCCGTTGGCATAGTACTTGGCGCAGCGTGCATTGAGGTCGTCCAGGCCCTGTGTAGTGCTCTCGCTGTTGGTACCGGGCAGGGCAACAACACCCTTGTCCACCTATATGATAATCAAAATGAGGATTTAAAGTGTATCATTCACCTGGAAAAACAATTTGTGTATAGCTAGTATGTATACAATCAACCCCAAACAAAAGAAATGCGACTGCACCTTCAATGTGCCGCCGCCTAAAGTGCCTAAAAGGTAAGATCATGGCTTGTATAATCTTTGGAATAAAACGATGATAACAAAAAAGCCTATACTTAACCGTCAATTGATGTTTACGAGCTTTGACCTTTGACCTTACGACTCCAAAATCTGATCCCTTTGCTTTCGGGTTATCAGACTAGAACATGCATTTTCAGAAAATGACCTCTGGCCTTTGACCTACAAATATTCAAAAAAAACACCTCTGAAATATTGTGTATTATGATAAAATCTGTTGATTGAACAAGGTGTGTGTGGTAGTTGCAGGCTACTCAAAGACTAAGCATGATAATCGACTTTGGCCCTCTGCTTATATTGTTTTTATCGGATTTCCCAAGACCTCTACTGATCCGTTTCTCAAATTTTCTTCAAAACAACAAATTGTAGGGCCATTTTTTTCTTCTTCTCAAGTCTCGACCCGTAGGAACATGTCAGTGCAGTCGTACCCTCTACATACACATAGAAAGTAGCATGCAGGGGCCTGTTTCACAAAGCCTTTTTTCAATGACAAATGACTAAAATCAGTGACAAATCTGCTGATAACCAATCAGAAGCAAGGATTTCAGTAGCTTATAACAAAAACTGCCATTTGCCACCGATGACAAGTTTTGTGAAACGCCCCCCCCCCCCCCCCCCTGGTCGTCCTTTATTACCTTGATTCCTGCGATGATGCCTTGGTTCTTGAGGAGATCTACAAACCTAGTCCCATCTGTAGCTTCCTGCCAGAAGGTCTCATCATAGAGGATCACACCACTGATATACGAGGCCACTTCCTTGGGGGCGGTGAAGAGAAGCTGACGATAGGCGCGGCGATTAGCGTCTGTATTCTCACAGTTAATGCTGGCAAGCCTCTTACCAATGGTGCCTTTAAAATAAGAAAATTAAGACAGTATCGGTAGTGTTCCCCAAATATTGAATTAAAAATAATAATAACAATATTCATAAAGCGCAACATATCCAGCTCTGGAGATGCTCAAGACGCATACAAATAATTTAAATCAGGAATTCAACATACTTATTGATTAAAGAAATATTACATGTGGGTCATTCCATGTCAAATCACCCAATGGTTTTAACCCGACCATTTTTGATTTTGATGAAACTTTGTGTACTTGTTGAGTGTGATCTCACAGCACCAAATCCAAAATTTTAGGTGAATCGGGTGAGGGGTTTGGGAGATACGGCCCACCAAATTTTGAGATTTTTTCAAAAATGGGGGTGGCGGGCCTACCTTTGAACCCTTGTATTTCGGGACCTAATGGGTCAATCTTCACAAAATTTATATTATTGGAAAGGGTATTCAATAAGGATTCCAAATCTGCCGCCATTTTGAAAATTTGTACATGTTGGGGTACTTTGACCTCTTGACCTAAGATTTGACCTTGAAATTGACCTTGTGGATCACGTAACCTTGACAACATTTTTCATGAAATGCAATCTCTGACATGTTCACTAAAACATATAAAAGTTTCAGAGATATAATATTTTTTGTTTAGGAGCAATAAGGATTGAAAGTATCCGTACTTACAGATATTCACAATAAACCCTATTATAATGTATACAATACATGCAATATGCACAGTACAACAAACATGTACATCTTCAACATGCTTTTTTGTTCTAGGCATATCCATTCTAAGTTCATATAGGCCCAAAGGGTTAACAGGATGTACGGCTTTAGGCCTCTGAGTCGGTTCTAGGATAATTACCCCCCCCCTGGAAAACTAAACCCCAGGAAATGTCCCCCTCCCCGAGGAAAATTACCCCCCGAGGACTATCACACCCATAGGACAATTACCCCCAGAAAATTACCTTCTAGGACAATCTGTCCCCCCCCCCCCCCCCCCCCCGAGGACAATTACCCTCCGGACAATTACACCCTAAGACAATTACCCCCCGGACAATTACCCCCTAGGACAATTACCCCCCCCCCCTTATTCGTTAAAGGGGAAGTCAATCCTGATAATAAGTTTGTTTTAATCAAAGCAGATTTTTTTTGGGGAGGTAATTATCCTTGGGGGGTAATTTTCCAGGGGGGGGGATAATTGTCCTCGGGGGGGGGGGGGGGGGGTAGATTGTGCTAGGAGGTAATTTTTTGGGTTTAATTGTCCTCTGGGTGTGATAGTCCTCGGGGGTAATTGTCCTCGGGGGGGGGGGGGGGTAATTATCCTAGAACCGACTCAGAGGCCTGAGTCTTACATCCTGTTAACCCTTTAGGCCTATATGAACTTGTCATTTTATTTCTATTCAAGTACTGCTGACATTTAGAATGGGTATGACTAGAACAAAAAAGCATGTGGAAGATGTATGTTGTACTGTGCATATTGCATGTATTCAGTATTGTATACATTATAATAGGGTTTATTGTGAATATCTGTAAGTACGGATACTTTCAATCCTTATTGCTCCTAAACAAAAAATATTATATCTCTGAAACTTTTATATGTTTAAGTGAACATGTCAGAGATTGCATTTCATGAAAAATGTTGTCAAGGTTACGTGATCCACAAGGTCAATTTCAAGGTCAAATCTTAGGTCAAGAGGTCAAAGTACCCCAACATGTACGAATTTTCAAAATGGCGGCAGACTTGGAATCCTTATTGAATACCCTTTCCAACAATACAAATTTTGTGAAGATTGACCCATTAGGTCCCGAGATACAAGGGTTCAATGGTAGGCCCGCCACCCCCATTTTTGCAAATATCTCAAAATTTGGTTGGCCGTATCCCCCAAACCCCTCACCCAATTGACCTAAAATTTTGGATTTGGTGCTGTGAGATCACACTTAACAAGTACCCTAAGTTTCATCAAAATCAAAAATGGTCGGGTTCAGATTTTCAGATTTTTTGGGTGATTTGACATGGAATGACCCATGTGGGTGCTTTAAAATCAAAAGGTAAACAACTAAACATGTCTCCCTGCTATGTCCATATGGAGACTTATTTCTGGCTACAGTAAAAACCTGCAGCAAAGGTGGGCAACAGCAAAAAAGACTAAGCTTGAGTCCAAACAATTCCCTGCTCGGTCCATTTTCACTCAAACTTTGAGATTATCGTTAATCGTACATGTACATGTAGCATTGAAGTCACTACCTAAGCACCATTTTCTCTCATCTGAACAATGTTACCAAGTCCCTTTAATTTGTCACAGTTATTCAAACTGAGAGAGGGGCATCTTTTCAAAGAATACATGTTTGATAATGCAATGTACACTCATGCATTTTAGAATGTGTTCTTTACCTGTGCTTTCATCAGCAGCGAGGATCCCATGTCCAGGGCGAACAATGGCATTGGCTGTCTCACGAAGCTCTTTCCGCCTCTCAGAAGTCAAGTATAGATCTGTCATGGTTACAGACTTAGGTATTCAACAATACGAGATAAAAAAATCTGTACAAGGAATACAACAAGAATTGAAAGAAGAACAAAAAATTGGTGTGAATTTTGTTACATTTTTCTAAGAATATCATATCAACATGAAAATATCTTAAAAGTCAGAATTCAGGTTACCTTTGAATTACCGTAAATAACGTTGTATAAACCGCCCTCATGTATTAACCGCACCCCTCTTTTTCGCCCTTAAAAAAAAAAAAAAAAAAAAAATTACCAAGATTTTTTTTTTGGTGTGTGTAAGATCATTACGGTACTGTAAATTAAAAAACAGTAGGGACCTAGGATAGAACCTTGTGGTACACCATGTAATAGAAGAAAAATTGGAGGAATTATTATTATAAACTACATATTGAGATATATCAGAAAGATTACTTTCAAACCAAGATGACAGACAAATTTGAGTGTTGTTCTAGTTTCCGAGTGGTGAGTCAACACACCGATTACCGAGCTGGGAGACATTGCCAGGCATAGCGCCAGGTGGAGGGGCATAAATTGAAACTTGGTGTACCGTGTATAAACCGCACCCCCGACTTTGAATTTTTTTTCGGCGGCAAAAAAGTGCGGTTTATACACCGTTATATACGGTAGAAGCAAATTCAGTTTGTTCACATGTATGTAGATGGCATATACATGTATATAAACAAGTGAACTGATTGGTGGACTAACATTTTAAATAGCACTTCCCAAAAACAAATTGCAGAAAGAAGAGTGAAGACAACATTTTCAGAATAATTCTATGACTAAAATTTGCATAATATGCAAATTAAAATCGGCATAATGTGCAAATTAAAATCGGCAATGAAAAGAAATTAATTTTTTTCATAATTCGTGCATGTACAATGTACCTGAGTGAAATAATTTGAATGCCCCACATTATATTTGTAATGTTACTAAACATGTTGGGCACAATTCAATGTCCAATTTGTGAACCTACATGTAATTTGCAAATAAGCGTTCTTCAAAAAGAAATTAAAATTAATAATTTCCCTGTAAATTTGCATCTAAGTATGCAGTTGAAAGTTGAAACAAATGTTTCCAGTCACATCAAAGCAGGAAGCTGTAATGAATGGAGACTCCGTCTCGAAAGAATTTCCTGAGGAAAAGATATTCAAGATTAACTTGGCTTAACAAAAAGAAATGTAACCCTCTCCAGCCATCAAATCCATCTACAGCTGTCCTTATCAATGCACAGTTTCCCTCTAGTATTCCAAATATTACGAAATGTTACGCAACACCGTCTGCTTCCCGAAGTTCTCTATTCACTCGGTCGTAAAAATATGCAGGCATCGAGCTTTGAAGACATGCGTGGCACCGACAAATTAGGTCATGTTCAGTGAAGATGTATTTAGCTATAACATATAAAATACAGAATTCCCGACATACGACCAATGGAACTTTATTTTGGTTATTAAATGCTTTTTTCGTGCTCGGATAGCTCTACTGAAGACGAAACCATTTCAACCAGCAAAATCGACCAAGGAAATCGTGAGTTGGAGCGAATGTAAGGTTTTCATCATCATGATTTTCTCATCTAATTATTGACATTTTCCGAAAATTTCCGAAATTTGTATATTGCTACGAAGGTAGTCCAAAGGCTTATCTCCCTAAAGAACTAAATGAAATTGTGATATATGTTTGCGCATTTGTTGGACGATGGTTAGAAGTCGTCACTTCATCACCACTTTTCACCCCAAGTACGGGCCGGCAACGTATAAGCCGCCATGCTCGCTGGCCTGGGCTGTTGGTGGAACGGGAGGACTTAGAGCCACTAGGGAGCTGTATGGTCACGGAGAGGGATTAAGGGGATTACGGTTGGGGAAACAAAAGACGCGCGGTGCCACGGATGGCTTCAAAGGGGCCTCTTGGACGGGATCTCCATTCATTACAGCTTCCTGATCAAAGCATAGATTAAGCACCAATGGAGCTTTAGGATTACCCGCCATAAAATCTTTTCCCCTCATGTAGGGACACTGATTTTCCGCGATCACAGAAAATGGACGGAATTCCAAGGAAATGACCATTGAAACGGAAAATGCAATTTTGAACGGAAAGTCGCGGAAAACCCCTTTTACCTCAAAACTTTTCATTTTTCAAGAAGAAAATTGTAAAACTTACACTATTTTTGTGATTCGTTATGCAGTGAAAAAATATTGGGCATAAAATCATGGTTAATAATTCCGAAAATCTAGCGATATTCGTCACATTCTTAGGAGACAGGGCGCTACCATTTTGTTTCACTGGACCAATAGAGATCGTTAGGGGCACTGCCATGTGCGCCTTGTACTTGAAATTTGATGCTTGTATTACGTAGACGTAACACCAGGGGTGATAGTGAGCACTAAAAAAAATAGGTTTTTTGTTTTCCCCTCAACCAAGCCCCCCTTGAGTAAAAAAATGAGGATTCGCGGGGGAAAAATGGCATCTAACAACATTTCCCCCCTTTCGAGTAAGAAAATTAGGGAAAAAATAGCGATATTCTCGTGGCGATATTTGTCACATTCTTAGGAGACAGGGCGCTACCATTTTGTTTTGCTGGACCAATAGAGATCGTTAGGGGCGCTGCCATGTGCGCCTTGTACTTGAAATTTGATGCTTTTATTACGTAGACGTAACACCAGGGGTGATAGTGAGCACTAAAAAAAATAGGTTTTTTGTTTTCCCCTCAACCAAGCCCCCCTTGAGTAAAAAATAAGGATTCGCGGGGAAAAATGGCATCTAACAACATTTCCCCCCTTTCGAGTAAGAAAATTAGGGAAGAAATAGGGCAAAATAGGAAGAATAGAGAAAATAAGAGGGAAATCTGGAAAATCAGGATAAAATAGGGAAGAAAAAAAAAATTGGTAAATTTTTTTTTTTTTTTTTAATCGGGTTTTTATCAGGCCTGTAACACTAGGCACACACACGCCAGCAGCGGGCGCTAAGTGCGGCGATATTGTACACACGCTGTTGTACAGTTCGAAAAAGGGGCTGGCTAAAATCGATCGATCGCGGATCGCTGACATGACAGCCAAAACTGAAATGTTTTCGTCGACGTTGCTACTACTGTATCGTTCCGTTACTAAGTACTAAGTACGCTTGCGCGGTAGTGCGTACTTTCTCTTCGCCGGTTGAATGGACGAAACAACATGGAAGAATTGTTGGGATAGGACAAAGAATCACCCCCTTTTTCCCATCGAAGACTTTAAATTATAATTTCAAGTTGCCGGCTAGATGCCCAGAGGAGTCGAGCAACCTAGTAAGTCAAAATTGTAATTACTCCCTTTGCATATTTTGAGATGTCACCCAACCCGCCGTTAGAATGTTTTTTGATGCACGAACCCGAAGCTCCGACGCCTTCGGCATCGGAGCTTCCCGGAGTTAACTCTAGTCTAAGCCTAAGCCAGAGTAGGCACACATATTATTTTCTATCATTAAAGTATTTAAAAAAATAAACTCGACTAGATAACAACAACAACAACTTGGAGTTTGCTGAATCATCGTCAAGCCATGGCATGATGTACGCAGTACTCAGCTCAGTAGGCCTAGCTAGGCCTATTCAGTTCCACCCGGACATCCGTCATGCATAATTAGAATCTAGCCGGTCCACGGCAATTAATCTACGTCTGATTTCAAAGATAAATTTGCCTATACGACAACGATATGGCATGGTCAGGTCTTCTCTGAAACACCACAAAATAAGAGACATATATATATTAGTTGAAAGCCGCCCATACCTGTGTTTTTGTGCGAGATTTAGCAGGCAACAGCGTGTGCACGGATTCCAGAGATCAAGAGGTCGAGGCGGAGGGCTAGGGAGAGCGAGAGAGCGAGAGAGCAAGTAAAGCGGCGCGGGGGGCCGGGGCAGCTCAGGCGAAATCCAGAGACCTATAGCAAGCTAATTAGTCGTCGACCTGCAAATATACACGTACGCACGCACGCATGCGCAAATGCATTTCACTGAGTGAGCTGGTACTGGATTGGAGGCGTGGTCCTCATCCCCAGCGCTCATTGGTCATTCTAGCAAGATGTCACAGTAAACTATGGAACGCCAAAAGTCAATTAAAGTTGACAGCATGGGCTTAGCCCCCCCTCCCCCCAGATGCTAACTCGGACCTGCATGGTCCGAGTTAGCCCGACTCCATTTCTAGACACAGTTGAACGTCAAAAAGACCCCCTGATTTCTGGACAGCTATATAACTTATAAACCCTTTTTCAACTTCTTTTGATAGTAACGGCGGCTTTATATATTGGGCGACACCTTTTTATTTCGCAGTGAGAGCTTTTTATTTAAAGACAACGTTATATTTCATGACAGCTTTTTATATCATGACAGCTTATCATTTCATGACAGCTTTTTATTTACTGACAACTTTTTATTTACTGGCAGCTTTTTATTTACTTGCAGCTTTTTTTTCAAGACAGCTTTTTATTACATGACTTTTATATTTATATCACCTATATTACTGTATTATATCCCATCTACTGTTTTCACGCCGTCACACGATTTTACGTCATCAACTTCGTCGTCAACTAAAAGGGAGTTCAGTGCACGATTAGGACATATGCATCTTAGAATGTATGTACAATTTTGCGAATGCATATGCATGCAATGTCCACAGCAGAGGCGGCGCCTCACTTTTTTAAGTACCCCAAACGGGCCCCTTTTGACATAGGAAAAGTGCCCAGTTTTATTTATAAAAGTGCCTCTTCCCCTTTTCATCTTAGATAAATTCCTCTTTTATTTTGAAACGTGCCCCTTTTCCTTTGACAAGTCCCCAGTTTCCTTATGCAAGTGTCTATTTTCCATGTTCATAAGTGCTCTTTTGATTCTTTAGTAAGTGCCCCTGTTCAGGTTCGCGATTGCTACTTTTTACTCAGTACCCCCGTCACCTCTGATAATTGCCCTGTTTAAATCTGAGAGGTGCCTCTTTTACTTTGACAAGTGCCCCTTTTTTTGGTTATTATTGCCCCTTCCCCTTTTATAATAACTAACTCTTTTTTTAAAACTCGGATAAGCGCATCTTTTATTTTCACATGTACCCCTTTACCTTATGATGCGTGCCCCCATTTAAACAAAAAAGAGGCCTTTCCCCTTTTTTTTAATTATAAATGCCCCTTCTCACCTATGAAAAGTGTCCCATTTCATTCTCATAAGTGCCCCTTTACATCTTTGGTAAATGACCCTTTTAGGTACGAGAATTTACTCCTTTTCTCTTCAGATAGATGCCCCATTCACCTCCAATAATTGCCCCTATTCAAATCAATTTGACTTTGACAAGTGCCCCTTCTCCTGATGAGTGCTTTTGTCCATCTCTGATGCCTGCTATTTTTTACCTCTCATTACTGCCCCTTTTATTTTGACACGTTCCCCTTTTCCTTTCTAATAAACGCTCTTTTTCGTTCTTATGAGAGCCCCTTCCCCTTTTCATCTCTCATAAGTGATCCGTTTATTCTAACATGTGCCTGTTTTTCTTTTTAATAAGAGCCCCTTCCCCCTTCTCATAAAAGCCCCCTTTCACCTCTGAAAACTGCCCCTATCAAAATCTGATCGGTGCCCCTTTTCCTCTCATAATTAAACGTGCCCCTAGCGACAAAGAGCAATTTCCCCCAAAGCTCGCTCGCATTTATGGATGACAACGTTACATATCAAAGGTCTTTTCAGTCTTCCGTTATGAGAATGTGCTTACAACCCCATCATGATTGGGTTTTTCCTCCTTATATGATGTAACTTTTCGTGCCCTTTCCCCACTTTAACTTGAAGTCGCTCGATCCGCCACCCCTGATCCACAGAGAATGTCCAATCAGCGTGCATATTCCGTGTAGTCTGCCCCTTTAATGTGTGAAACGAGACGATCTTAATCACGTTGATGTCGTCTGCTAGCTGATGTCTGATAACCATTCTGAAGAAAAATGTAATAAGTTTTCCTCTAAAAAGTGGATGCTGATTCAGTTTCCGGAAGCCGCGATGACATGAAAAGCTGCCACCATCAACTTTAATTTCCCTTTTGGCGTTCCATAAGAAATGGGCTGTCTGTCTGTGTGTGAACATCAAAGTCACATCTCCCTGGATGCATGGTCATAGATTCATAGAATATATACTTTTAAAAGCTATCTTCTCTATTGTATAGATAGAGTCAATGTGTCATTCACCGAAGGCGATAGTGTGATATTAACAAAACTAATAAAGAATCCCCTCCCCCACCCAAAAACGAATACAAACCATCAGTGACCTTTGACCGTTTTTCATGCAAGATCGAGGGGCTTGCTAGCTAGATCATGATGTGTCGATGTGTCGATATCGACGAGATGGAGAATGCCGTGCACGTCCAGAGCGCGTGTTCACATCAGTCCGGTATGGTACATATACTTCGACACCCGGGTTTCGACACCCCTGTTCACTAGCTTCCCTCTGAAAATTTGAATGTTAAAGTTGATGGTGTTTTTACGAAATTGGGCGGGAAAACCGGACTATATAATATTAACCGCCTATTACTTTTTTTCTTGGTAATGACTTGGCTGTACCTAGCTGTCATTGCTGTCAATACAAACCATTGACCTTTGACCGTTTTTCATGCAAGATCGAGGGGCTTGCTAGCTAGATCATGATGTGTCGATGTGTCGATATCGACGAGATGGAGAATGCCGTGCACGTCTAGAGCGCGTGTTCACATCAGTCCGGTATGGTTCATATACTTCGACACCCGGGCTTCGACACCCCTGTTCACTAGCTTCCCTCTGAAAATTTGAATGTTAAAGTTGATGGTGTTTTTACGAAATTGGGCGGGAAAACCGGACTATATAATATTAACCGCCTATTACTTTTTTTCTTGGTAATGACTTGGCTGTACCTAGCTGTCATTGCAGGAATACGAATGTGTCTAGCTGTGTCATATCTCAGCCTTGGAAAGTCGAGTCTAATTGATTCATCAATGCGTCGACCTCATCCGCATTCTTTGAATACTGTGTAATTTCAAACGCTAACGCTGCCCTACATGATCCAGGGTTTATGCTGAATATAATATATACACTGCAGGGCTGGCTGCACAAGATGTACACGTCTACGTCTAGAAAGAAGGGCGTGTTCCCATTAGTGTCTGGGTAACAGTGTGAGTGATGTGACTACCATGCCGAAATTTACCATTCTCATGTAAATCGCATAAATAACTTGCATAATCTTCTATTGAGGCCTGTAAAAAGTTTTGGCCATATTTATGATCGAGAGCAATACAAATTTTATAATTTAATAACTTATTAATGAAATGATCATTTGACAACAAATTGCCCCTCAATTTTTGTTTAGGGGGGATCTTCCCCTCCGGAAAATTGTAAAAAGCACAATAAAGACTGCAACAAACTTTGAGGCTCTGAAGGGCCCAAGAGTGCAGCGTTTAGATCCCGGTTTAGATTCTTCTTTAAATCAATTAAAATCCTTTCAGGTGCGAAAGTGCCCCTTTTCACATCTGATAATTACCCTTTATCCCTTTCGATAAGTGTCTCCTTTTCCTTGCATCATTAAACGTGCCCCTAATTTAAAGCGACTAGGAGCACTTTCCACTTTCCACAAAAGCTTGCTCGCATTTATAGATGAACCCATCAAAGGTCTTTTCAGTCTCCTGTTTTCTTTGTGCATTGCTGATCCTCAACGAAACAGAGTTCAGTCTTTTGTCAACTTGGTTTGTTGCTACGTCAGGCAGCCAGTGACAACGAAATCGTTTAATCAAATTATGGAAATGCAAGCATTACTTTAAACAAACAGAACTTTTTTATTCCTGGCTCATTTTTCCTGATTGAGGTGTCATAATATGAAAGGGCAAAATATGAACTTTCTAGAAATGTGATTTTCTCTTTGAAATTCAGATTGCCTACCGCCCGCCAAATGACTTTTTGGTACCCTCTCTTCACTCATGCGTGAAATATGCATCATATGATATGAGTTGCATCAAATGAAAGAGGAGGATCTAAGCTTTATAGTGTCATTATAATTATAAGTTATGATGAAACATCGATAATACTCGGTTTCGTTTTTCCCGGGACGCACTGAATATAAATATATTATCAATTATCATCTAGAAATTATCTGTACTATTCATGATTGATGCAACTGTTTGCATCATAGTGAGGCCTTTTATCGCCTCATATTATAGGTAATACAAAGTTTTGGTATGGGGTCATGAATTTGGATCAAATGAACATATTGAAAGCATATGCGATCATACAATATTCAGTGATCGTTGTCGCGGTTGAAATTGAGTCTAAAGTTATGAAATTGTAAATAATAAACTCTTTATATGAAGGTCAAGATATTAATTAAGCTATGAAACAATGTTTCTTGACTAAAATCGACCGATTAGCTATTCCCGTTTGGAAATTATATATCACAACTATTCTGAAATTTTTTCATGGTCGCAGCTACTATTGTACGGCCGTAGGCGCTATTTGAAATTTTTACAAAATTACCGGGAGCACCGGTAAAAAATTTCATTCATTTTTCTCGAAAGCAGAGGTGTTTTAGGGGCTAAATTTTCTAGTGCTTACAATACATCCACAGGGGCATCCAAATATATCAAAATTGTAAGAATCACTATGACCCAATTTTCAAAATTATTTCCCAAAACTCTGTATTACCTTTAACATCTCTAATTTATCATTGAGTGTCAAGGGCCTCAAGGCATCGATTTAATGATGTGGAAAGCATACACATATGAAAATCAAATCATTTAAAATCGGTATATATATGATTTGTAAAGAAACTAATTCAGCAGAATCATAAATATTCATTATTACAATAATATTAGTTGATTAGTTTTGATGGATTGTTGAATCAGCACAATAATGCGTACGATGCAAAGATCAATGAAGTTTTAAAAAGATAATTTTAGCAAAATCATTGTCATAAATCTAATTAAACAATGCGAAAGTTGAAATGTGCAAATTCTTATCAGAATTTACACAATGGCCCCATCTATGCCAACCGCAAAAAAACCGCCACCATATTATGACATGGCACCCTATCAACTATTATGTCTGTAGAAGGTTGATTATTTTATAGTTAGATATTTGGCACGCGTGGTGGCTATTCCCATTAGACAATGCGGGAGACAATGTAGGTTATAATTATGGAGTTTTGAAGTAGGTCAAACCCTGAACAATTCATTGTTATCTAAAATTATTTTTTAATTGCACCAAGAAGAGTAGTTTTATCTCGAACTTATTATAAACAATGAGCTATCTTAACTTGAAATCGGGACGAGTATCCAATTGTCCCGTGATAGTTGCAGCAGCCGTTGATTTTTACATCGATTCGTGAAATCCTGGGAGGTTTTGGGGAAATTTAACCAAGGTAGGTTGGTGCCTTTGTTCATTTTGAGTCTTTGAGTTGAAAAGATGAGGAGCTTTTTTGTTGTTCTAGCTTGTATCGTCTCGGCCCTCGCGGACAAGGACTACACTGGGTAAGTTTGATTCTTTCTGTCTTAATTCTAAAACATTTCTAAAAACACGAAGCTATTTGAAGGGGGCAAGGGCAGGGGGAGGGGTTTACCCCTCCCTTTAAGTAACCATAACTTTATTGAACACAGCTTTCATACTGATGCTTTCTTAGCAGTCAGTTAAAACGAAACATCAATCGCTTGCCGGGGCAATCTTAATGATGATGAAGATAATGGTGCATGTGCGCCTTGAGCATTAATTCCAAGTGGATTCGGCGCCTAACAAATCTCATCTATTATTATTTTTTATCATTACGGTATATCTTATAATAATTATGATTTTACACCATCTTCAGCGTCCACCTCCTCCTTATTATCATAACAATCAATATGTTTGGAATTTATGTTGCGTAAGTTCAGGGCCTTGCTCGTCAAGAGAGTACTCCCTTTCCTTGTGTTATACGCATCGGCAGTCGCGTGCGGCCCTCCGACTGACCCGGAGCGGAGGTCAGACCGTTGTCCTCAGTTTGAGGACAAACGCTGTCTTCCCTTAGCTCGAGGACGGGTTGTATCCACAGCCTGGTTCAAGCGAGAGCCGCATACAAAGCTAATTGCATATATACTATAATATAATGATAATACAACGGTGCTGATAAAGCGCTTTCCACCGAAGTTACAAACAAAATACGATGAAAAACAGTTATTTAACAAACAATTACAAATAAACCAACAAAATACATCAATGTGAACAGAGTAAGCCCGGCCCCCCCCCCCCCCCCCACTCAGTGTTATTTAGGGTACGCATATGCGTGTTCCAACCGACCCCCCCCCCCCCCTTTTCAGCAAAAGTCCGGTGTGTAAAGTCAATACGGCTCGACCTTTTTCTTTTGTATACGAGCCTTTTTCAGCACCCCCCCCCCCCCCCCCCAATTTTCAGCAAAAGTCCGGTGTGTAAAGTCAATACGGGTCGACCTTTTTCTTTTGTTACGAAAAGGACATTTTGGCAACACGCATGCGGTCATTTCGGAACCTGAGTGGGGGGCCGGGAGAGTAAGTTAATCATCAAAATCAATTATTTTGAATAAAATGTGTCTTTAGACAAGTTTTGATTTGGTTGACACTCTGACATCTTTTGACATGCAATGGTAAATTGTTACAAAGTTCAGCAGAAGCTTTGCAAAAAGAGTAATTACCATAAGAAAGAGTTGACACCAAAGTAGACACGAGGTTTAGTTGTGAAGATGACCGTAGATTGCGTGAGGGTTTGTTTTCCTGGATGGTTTGATTAGAGACGAGAGCAGTGAGATCGACAGTCTCCGTAATAGTGGGGGCTGTCAGGGATATTTTGGTGCAGATTCTTCTAAAAGCACCAAATTTGGCCCAGAGGTAGAATATACCAAACTATTACGATTTCTGCCAGACGCCAAGAAGGGCGCTCTCTGGGACTGCCATATTGGGCAAATCCAAAATGGCCGCCATCTGAGTTAAAGGTCAAGCGTAGTAAGGAAAAGCGCTTGTATGATAACAGTTTATATATTTTTAGGGTTTTGGGGGTCAGAGAATCTGATTATAATGTTCTTTCAATGATTTGAGGTCTCCTTGGGGCTGCCACACAGGTCATATTGGTCAAATCCAAAATGGCCGCCATCTGATAGTTATACAGGTCATGTGTAGTTTCTAAAGGAAATGGGCTAGAATGATAACAGTATTTATGATTTTCGTGGTCAGAAAATCTGATTATCATGTTCTTTTACCAATTTGAGGTCTACTTGGGGCTGTCATAATTATGCTGGTCATATTATCAAATCCAAAATGGTTGCCACCTCTGAGTAAAAGGTCAAGTGTAGTTCCGAAAGGAAAAGGGCTAGTATGATAAAAGTTTATATATTAAGGGGGTTTTCGGGGTCAGAGAATCTGATTATGATGTGCTTGTATCAATTACAGGTCTCCTTTGGGCTGCCATGCTGGTCATATTGGCCAAATAAAAAATGGCCGCCATCCGAGTTAAAGGTCAAGCGTAGTTTCAAAAGGAAAAGGACCAGTATGATAAAAGTTGATGAATTCATGGGGTTTCCGGGGTCGGATAATCTGATTATGATGTTCCTTTATCAATAAGCAAGTTCGTAATTGCACACTGCGCATGCGCCAAAATCGGGAACGAACTTTTACAAAGGTCACGTGAACATAAAGAGAGCTGAGAGAGGAACTGTAATTTGTTTGTGTGCTGGCCTTTCCTTTATGAATGATCTCATCTGACACATCAGTCACCGAAAATCATTTCTGAATGTCGGTATTGGTTCTTTATAGTAAACTTTACTTGGAATCTGGTCATCGGTAAAGTATTATCGGCATTATCGTGATCCAAGTCCCCAGGGACTCGAATCCACAGACATTTTTTACCCTGAAAAAACATTTCCTTACTTCCAAAATTGTATCCACCAAAGCGCGCGTTTAATGGATTATTACTTCATTTAGTCAAACCAATTTTATAGTAGGCCTATTAAAGTCATTCACTATTTAAAATAAAGCAAACTATAATTAAAATTTATTTAGTCAAGCATTGATTAGGCTGAATAAATGAATATTAATATTTATTAATTTCACATTGCCTTTAACGATTATTGAAGACGAAATATAACTTTCATTAAATTTTGTTTTAATTGATATTACTGATTTATTTAGTCAAGCCAATCTATCTAGAAGGCCTTTCGAACTGTCTATACAGGGGCGTATGCAGGATTTTTTCAAGGGGGGGTTTAAACAAACAAAGGGGGGTTTTAGGGGGGTTTTCTTAAAAATACACACATAAAAAATGCCAAAGGGGGGTTTTAACCCCCAAAACACCCCCCCCCCCTTGCGTACGCGCCTGTGTCTATACATGTATATTCTTCGTGGTGCGAGTCCCCCTTGCATGTTAAGATTATCAAATTTCCCATAGGAGGGGACTTACACAGTGGCGGATCCAGCCGGCGGCAAGAGGGGGGGGGGGGGGGGGGGGCTAATTCGTGAGACTCAGCGGCGACTCAGCCAGCCGGTGAATAAGCAATTTTTTGTTAATGTATTTATTTATTATCATTATTATTATTATTGCCAGTGGGCGGGGGGGGGGGGGGGAGGCGGGCCCGTCGAACACTCTTGTACACATCATGTGATTCCTGACTGAACTAAAGGTTTATAATTATGATTGCAGCATGAGCTAAGTCCATCATTTTGTGTGCCAATATCTTAAAAAGAGAGTGCAATCGCCGAAATTTATTGTAATGGTATGTTAATTGATAACGTAGACATTTTAAGTTTCTCTTCGAATTCTGCAATTTTGTAAGAGCTATATGGTACTTTTGTTTTTAGCGCTCCTAAATAGGCGATAATATGAGTAGTCGTAATAGTAGCGTTTCAAAGTTTCAAAATTCAATCAAAATTGCCTACGTTAGTGAAAATATCAAAATACTTCTTTGTTATTCGATTATTTTAATGATTCTTAATGATAAATTTAATGTGATAGATCATTGAGTTTTAAATGGGGCCAAACTTGACTAGTTACATAACAACGTAAGAGAGATTGTTTTTAAGGATAATACAGTTTAAGCTGTCCGGGTTTTTGAAGATAATGCTTCAAAACAAATCGACCAAGCTGTTTATTTCTTTATTCATGGTCTATTTCTACTGTTTATCTATTTTCATTGCCAACCCTCGAAAATGAATTTATTATGCATTTCACAGAGGAAAGTTTGCATAGGAGAACTATATTATACAAATTATTTATTGGGCTTATTTTGCTTTCCAATAGATATGGCACAGCTTTAGGGGCCTGGCAGAGCCCCTGCCGGGGGTTCCGGGGCGGAGCCCCAGGATGCTCTCGAGTTTATTTGACTCTCAAGAGAAAGTGTCTCTAAGAAATAAAGAGAGGTTATTTCTTAAATGAAATGAAAGCTCTCTTGAAAGTAAAATAGCCCTTTCATTTCAATTTTTGGAAACAAACTCTAACCCATCCCTTGATATTTAAATTGCACGGCTCCTACTGTGTGCTTTTTTTTCACACTCTCCCTGATCTATAAAGGGTGCTTTCTTTATTTGATCATCAACAGAAGCAAATTGCTAGGCCACGAACTTTTCGAAGCGTGACCAGATTCAAAGTTTGCTTAAGTGGGGGCATTGATGTATGTAGAAAAAACAGGATTAAGATCCCATGCAACGCTTCGAAATGTAAAAGAAGAATAAGAAAAATAAAGTTGAGATGCGACCTTTATGTCTAGACGTTGCATAATGCAATTCGTATTGGTATTTTATTCCATCTCAGAGTGATTATAGATGTTATTTTTAAGGATAATACAGTTTAAGCTGTCCGGGTTTTTGAAGATAATGCTTTAAAACAAATCGAACAAGCTGTTTATTTCATTATTCATGGTCTGTTTCTACTGTTTATCTATTTTCATTGCCAACCCTCGAAAACGAGTTTATTATGCATTTCACAGAGGAAGTTTGCATAGGAGAATTACTATATATACAGTATATATATATATATGTACAAATTATTTATTCGGCTTATTTTGCTTTCTAATGGATCCGTACAATCCGTGCTTATCAACTAGGGGACCTACGCCCTTAAGTCACAAATGACAGTCATGAGGATTAAAGCCCCACAAAAGGGGACTAATATGGCACATCGACATGGTTTTGATCCTGGGGCCTCACGGTTACGAGGCCATTGCTTGGCCACTGAACCATGACTGTACGCAGCAGGGGCTAGGGTAGGGGGCAGTAGATCCCCTAGTTGATAAGCATAGTAGCATACACATGCTTCAGCAGTCACGCAAAATAAACACTGGCAAATTATTATTCAATAAAATCTGAGAATGTATACTATTATCTAGATCTATTAGGAATAAATCATTGTCAAAATAATTCCATAAATTGGGGTAAAAAAAAATATTCCAACTATATGAGCAACAAACCCCATCACATAAAACAAAAATAACATTGGGAGATCGAGCATTTGCATTTGCAGGCCCAAAATTGTGGATTAACTTACCGTTATAAATTAGGAAATTATGAACCTTCGGAATTATGAACTTTCTGAGTAACGAACCTACTTCGGAAAAACCCATGTAACCTATAGACCCGAATTTACAAAGGAGGTTTTCGTACGTCATATGACGCGTTTTTACGCGTTTTTTACAAACCTGGTTTGTAAAGAACAAAAGGAGGTTTGGCAAAACAAAAGGAGGTTTGTCGACAAACCGAGGTTTGTGTACGTCATTAGTCCAGAATCTGCACGGTCCATTATAATTTCCCCCACACACTTGATTCAAGCCGTCGAAGATGGCGTTATCAACAAACTCATAATTATGCTCACCAGCCCAGCCTGGCGTCCTATTTTAATGATCACGCCATCATCGGCTGGTAGCAAGTAAGTAGGGAGAGGTATCGTTGGTGTGGTGGAGATCAACATAGGCCAGATTCTGGACTAGTACGTCATGTGACGAGTTTTGACGCGTTTTTTACAAACCTGGTTTGTAAATAACAAAAGGAGGTTTGTCGACAAACAGAGGTTACGTCATAATAATGGCGCGTTTTAACGCGTTTTTTTACAAACCTGGTTTGTAAATAACAAAAGGAGGTTTGTCGAAACAAAAGTAGGTTTGTCGACAAACCAGTATTCGGGCCACAGAGTCTGACGAGAAAAAGACTTTTCACTAACCTTTAAACCAAAGTCTATAGCCCCCGGCCCCCCACTCCGGGGTCGGAATGACCGCATGCGTGTTGCCAAAATGTCCGGTAAAGAGGTACTTTTCGTGCGACAAAGTCCGGCCCGAGAATTTTAAAAAAAGGGGTGTATTTGACTTTTCACCCGGAGATTTCTTTAAAAATGGGGTGTTTTTTCTTTTTTCTCTCTTCTCTTTGGACTCCTGAGAAATTATTCCGAATTTAGGGGGGTACATTGAGCATTGTTTCCGAATTTAGGGGGGTCTCCAAGGCAGGAAAAGCCCGCAAAAAGCCCGCGAAAGGGGGGTTCGGAAATATTGGCAGTCCTCAGATAGGGGGTGCTTTCAAAAAGAGGGAACGAGCATATGCGTACCCTAAATAACACTGAGTGGGGGGGGGGCCGGGCTATAGCCCCAGTGAGGCTGTAGACCAATGGTTGGTGTTCTTCTGGATTAAATCTATAACTATCTACGTCATGAAAAAGATAAAGGGCACCATATGCTACATTTACAGAGGAAATCCGATTATATAAGTAAATTAAGTAGATCAATACATGAGACTACAGAGGTTTGTTTTTAAATGCGGTTTAAAAAACTATGAACGTAAAAAAGGACATCGCATAATTTATGCAAGCGATATCTTCACATTTATCCATATAATGGAAATGTATGATCCTGTATGAAAATATATCACCTAGCATTAGATATCAATTGTTGATATTTCTATTTAGAATTTGCGCAATTCGAAAGGGTGTATAAAGGGGGTTTGATTAAAAAAATACATGCGATTTAATGTTCGACAATAGAACTCACATTTTCTTGAATTACCAATTAGGATCCAAAGCATTTCAACTCGGTGCAGCAGGGTTCTTGGACACGATTCTCAAAATGTTGGGGGAAATTTTACAACATCGGTCCCGTTCAAAAATGAAGGCTGCACATCGCAACCTATATTCAAACATAAGATAAATACAAGATATGAGATGATGCTGTTTTATTTTATCACGAGGCCATCTGTAAGAGCCTATAAGAGGATAATAGATTATAACGATAACATTATCATGTATAACGTAAAGCTTCGTATATAAAAGCTGTTACATTGAGAAGTTATTATTATCGTCAAACGCCACTGGCAACCATGTTTAAGCTTTTGGTTCTAGCTTCGCTCCTTGTGTCGGCCTTTGCCGCTAAGTCTTACAGCGGGTAAGTTTGGCAAAGATATTGCTCATTATTCTGTAGGCTTCATAAATAAAACATTTCATTATAATAACAATAATACTCAGCTTTCATATAGCGCTTATTACAATTTCTAAGCGCTTCCAAGCTTGGAGATTAGCATTAGCATTACACAGACATTTCAGATCTTACCTATGCCATACGATTATACCAATAATAATCGTACAAGAATTATTGGTATTTTGATTGGTTATGAACAATTGATTATGATTTCACATGTATTAAAAATCTTTTTTATTATTGCAGTCAGCACCAGAAAGAATTGCCTTTTGTGCTTCACAATACCATGCAGGATGTACCTGTGAATTATCGTTTCAAGTCATTTGTTGCACTTAGCTTTTAGTTCACTCAATACATGCTAAAATAATAACAGCAGAACTGAGTTGTTGCTTATCAACACTTCTAAAAGACTATCGAAACTTAATAGGCCATTTTTTCGTAAGGTAATCCAATTTAATGCATTATGTTTATTAAGTGCCTCGTTGCAATTGTTTTACATTCACCTGTTACGAATAATTGTATTTCAATAGTCAGAATGCAATTGCATATAGCACGTTGTTTGGTATGGCAAGCCATTGTGTTTGTCCTACCTATACAGTGCGTCCCAGAAAAAAAACGAAACCGAACATTTTCGGTGTTTTATCATAACTTAATCACAATTGTAATCAATGATTGACACTTACTTGTAAAGCTGAGATCCTCCTCTTTCGTTTGATGCAACCATTAAGATGAATATTTCACGCATGAGTGATTACAAAAAATTTGAAGAAAGGGTACCAAATAGTTATTTGGCGAACGGTATCTGAATTTCAAAGAGAAAATCACATTTCCAGAAAGTTCATTTTCTGCCCTTTCATAATTATGACACCTCAATCAGCAAAAATGAGTAAGAAATAACAAAGTTCTGTTTGTTTAAAGTAATGCTTGCATTTCCATAATTTTATTAAACAAATTCGTTTTCACTGGCTGCCTGCCGTAGCAACAAACAGAGCTGACAAAAGACTTTATGCATGGCTGATCGTGAAGTCTGCATGAAGTCGTTCGTTTTCTTTGTTGTTAGGGCAGGTAGCCAGTGGAACGAAGTCGTTTAATCTCGTGGAAATAAATGCACAATTGTTATAAACTAAGGAGAGAATAATGGTGCGTAGCTCTAATAAAGTTCCCGATTGTTGACCTCATTTTTTTAATATTTGCAAAGGTTGAAAAATAATTATACAGTGCGTCCCAGATAAAAACGAAACCGAGAATTATCGATGTTTTATCATAACTTAATCACAATTATAATTGATAAATGACACATATTTGGAAAGCTTAGATCCTCCTCTTTCATTTGTTGCAACTCATAATAATGCATATTTCACGCATGAGTGATTAAAATCAATTTGAAGAGAGGAAAACAAAAAGTCAGTTGGCGGACGAAATCTGAATATCTAACAGAAAATCACATTTCTAGAAAGTTGAGTTTCTGCCTTTTCATATGACACCTCAATCAGGAAAAATGAGCTAGGAATAACAAAGTTCTGTTTGTTTAAAATTGTGCTTGCATTTCCATAATTTGATTAAACGAATTCGTGTTCACTGGCTGCCTGCCGTATCAACAAACGAAATTAACAAAAGACTTAACTCCGTTTCGTTGACAATCAGCCGTAGACGAAATACTTCATGCATGGCTGATTGTCAACGAAACGGAGTTAAGTCTTTTGTCAATTCTGAAATTTTTGCTACTGACAGGCAGCCAGTGAAAACGAATTTGTTTGCTAAAATTATGAAAATGTAAGGGCTACTTTAAACAAAACAGAACTTTGTCATTCCTTGCTCATTTTTCCTGATTGATGTGTCATATGAAAGGGCAGAAACCCAACTTTCTAGAAATGTGATTTTCACTTTGAAATTCAGATACCGCCCGCCAAACGACTTTTCGGTTTCCTCTCTTCAAATTGATTTTAATCACTCATGCGTGAAATATGCAACATAATGAGTTGCATCAAATAAAAGAATAGGATCTAAGCTTTCCAAATATGTGTCATTTATTAATTATAAATGTGATTAAGTTATGATAAATGATCGATAATTCTCGGTTTCGTTTTTTCTGGGACGCACTGTATCTCCGCCGAGAATCGAACCCGTGTTCCTGGCTGAGAATTCAAATGCCTTTACCACTAGACAGAGACGGGCCACTACACCAGAGTCAATTGACCCACAACTTGACAAATCTTCAAGCTTGGGGCAGTATGGTTTATACCATAGAGAATGTATACGCTGTACAGGTTAAGATTGAACAGTTCATATAGCTTCGGAACGCATGACCCCAAAATACCACAGATCTTTTACACGATAGATACGTCTCACTTGTGCATTTTACAATAATCACTGCTGAAGTGATAGAGGTGCTTCATGAATACCTTTTGTTTGCCTCTTGAGAAGAATACTTCCATCTGTGTATCAGATAATGTTCTGTCGTTGCATAAATGAATACTGATTACATAACACTTTCATAAGCACGATACCAGTATTCTTCTCAATAGTTTTACAATAGACCAGTTCACGGTTAGCACATTACTGCAATGACCCCGAATATCCACATATCTTCAAAAGATGAAGAGGTCCCACTTTGTACATTTTGAAATAATCACTCCTACAGCGATGGAGGTGCTATATAAATAGCCTTTGTTTCCCCTTTTCAAAGAATACTTCCACATGTGTATCATGGAGTGCACTGAATGTGCATGAATGAATAATGTTACATAACTTTCATGAGCACGTATCCAGTATTTCGTCTCCGTGTATTTCAAAATTTGTTCTGCAACGACCTTTATCTGCTCATGCTCAGACTGCAACCGTGAACTGCATGCCAATGTGTAAGTCTTAAAGCCCCACTGTCCTACTTGTAGCTACTTGCTCCCTCTATATAGAAAATTCCCCAATCGGTGCATGTTGGTCCCCCATGATCCTCTTTTTCTTATGTTAGTTGAGAGCTGAGTTAATGAGATAGCCACCTGTCAGTGACCTCGCTGTTCGGTCTAATCCCTTCTGGCCCAGTAGTATTGACGGTCTTTAATTACCAACTCGCTTTATTAACAAAATTACCTGTTTTTCATTTGTTCCTATCTAGATACCAGGTCCTCCGTGTCACTCCACAAAGTGAAGATGATCTGACTGTTCTCTCTGTGGTTGAGAAGGCCATCAGTGAGATGGTGAGAAATCATACGTCATTGATGAATCATAATAATAATAATAATAATAATAATAATATGTCGTTTTACCCAGGGTAGCCTCATCAGTATTTATACTGTTCTCCCTGAGGGCCCTGCAATCTTAGTATTACCCCGGTCAGCGGATTCAGGCTTACCTGCACACAATGTATGCACGTTCTCCACTCCCTGGGGAGCATCCTAGCCAGGCGTCATTTTTACAAGCGCACACTTGCTAATCTAAGCACGTTGGCTTTCGCATCCTACCGGGTACCATTTAACACCTGTGTGGAGGGTGGCAAATGTAGATTAATGAATTACCAAAGGACATTAGTGCCGCGGTGGGACTTGAACCGCGGACCTTGTGATCCACTCCGATGACATATCCACTCGTCCACGACACCTGAATCATAATAATGATAATGATTGATTTGATTGATGGGATCGTAATGATAATGAGGAAGGAGATAGGATGATGATGCTAATGATTGCGATGTTGACAATGATTTAGTGACGATCATGATGATATTAACATGGATAACATGACGACGACGATGAGTAGTTCTGAAAAGATTTCTGACTGCAGTATTTTTCACGAAAGAACACTGCAGTCAGAAAATCTTTTAAAAACTACTCAACTGAGTATTAACAACAATTATTTTCAGAACTATATTCTTCATTTTCCGGGGGTGCGGGAGTGAGGGGGATTTGTCGACTGGTTAGTCGTCTAATGCTACGGTCACAAAGGTTCGTACGAACGATAATTTCGTACGAATCTCCCTGTTTTTCTATTATCTTCCCGAATTTCCATTGTCTGAAAATCGTTCGTACGGCGCGGCGTTCGTAGCCGTTTGTAATGGCATTTGTGACCGTGACCGAGGCTTTAATTGTCCTAGAATTATAATCATACATTTAGGTATTCAATGAAATTATCAGTCTAATTTCTTTGTACTAGGTGGACTTCTGGAAGCAACCCCGTTCAGTTGGAACCCCCGTCGATATCATGGTTTCCCCGGAATATCGTGAGCTCGTCCTCCGCTTCATCGAGGCACGCGGTCTGCATGTCGACATCATGATCGACGATGTCGAGAAACTATCCAACCAACAGAAATCAAGGAAGTCGCCCTCTACCAGCGCCAATTTTGACTTCAACAACTACCATTCATTGTCTGAAGTATGTGGTTCTCTATTTGTATTTTCTTCTTCAGCCTGTCTGATTTAAGATTAAGTAATATAAAGTTTTGCTTAGATTGATTACCTTGTCTTTCTTTATTCTTCTCTTACTGATAAGACTTTACGAAAATACCAATATCTAGGTATTACAGTGTTACACTTAATTTTAATTTCTTTCAGGAACTACAATAGTCTTTAGAATGTTTTTATATTCAGACTCTTAAAACGTTTAGTATACAAGGATTGGTATATTTTTTAGTCTAAGATATTCTTTGAAAAACACATCTATATATTTTTTGTGTTTGAATGAATTTTATGATTTTCGGATGTATTTCTATTGAATATATAACACCATGGTGGTCAATATAATCAACGAAAATGACCATAAGTGAAAATATGCTTAGTTATTACGATCCTCGCCAACGTTATCACGTGACGAAATGTGGATCAATCACAGATGTGTATTTTGTAAGAGCTATGTATAATAATTATATCCATTTACTTACAGATCAATGATTGGATGACGAGTTTCGCTGCGTCTCATTCTAGTCTTGTTTCTCTTGTGGACCTCGCCACATCATATGAGGGACGTACAATCAGAGCCCTGAAGGTTCGTTCACCAAATTCATATTTTTGCTTCATACCGGGGGTGGTATTCTAAAAGCCCACTTTACCTTTCCTTTCAACTTTCCTTTCAAGTCCTCATTGACAAGTTGAATTTAACTCGATTAGACTTCCAAATCGGTATTCCGAAAACTGACTTAGCAGTCAAAAAATTCTATGAACTCCTGTGTCATTACAATGTACCCTCCTTTTTTTTCCCTCCCATTTCCACCAATCGGATATGCTGTAACAAAGACAAATGATGTATAATTATGCAATCTACTTTCAATACATTATGAAAATGTGTAGTAAATAATAACAACAGCCAAGCTCCCTCTTTAGGTAATGTTGTTCAAAAGGTCGCAGTTCAGAACTTTTTTTTGTTGCGTTATATCTTTATATATTTACATATTTCGTGTACATGTTTAACAGGTTGGCTCATCCTCGTTCGCTTCTAAGCCTGTCGTCTGGCTTGAGGGCGGTATTCATTCTCGTGAATGGGTTTCTCCTGCTGCTATGATGTACATGACAAACATGGTAAGATGGTCAGATCGAGCCACAATTTTTTCTTCTTTTTCTGAAGGTTCGTAATAGACCGGTTTACAAACATATTCACATCGTACACATACTTTTTAAACAAATGTTGTTCTTGACAACATGAAAGCTTACCCGGGCCTTGCAAAACATAGCAACAAGTAAAGTATGCAGACTGGATTTCAGGTATTATACAGTGCGTCCCAGAAAAAAAAGAAACCGAGAATTATTGATGTTTATCATAACTTAATCACAATTATAATTAATAAATGAGCGATAGCTCAGTCGGTAGAACAGTGGTCTCGTAATCCGTTGACCCGGGTTCGAAACCAAGGCGATGCGCTAGTGCCCTTTGGTAAGGCATTAATCCTCATTCCCTGGTCCCTCGGAGAGGACCTTAAGCCGTCTGCCGTCTGTTTGCTTACTTACAAGCATTTATGCTTTCTTAGCAGTCAGGTAAAAACAAAATAACTACCAAAAGAACAACCACACATTGTGTAAAGCTTAGATCCTCCTCTCTCATTTGATGCAACTCATATGATGCATACCGTATTTTACGCATGAGTGATTAACATCACTTTGAAGAATGGGAACTAAAAATGGGAATTTCAAAGAGAAAAATCACATTTTAGTTCAGTTTCTGCCAATCAGGAAAAATGAGCAAGGAATAACAAAGTTCTGTTTGTTTAAAGTAATGCTTGGATTTCCATAATTTTATTAAACGAATTCCTTTTCACTGGCTGCCTGCCGTAGCAACAAGCAGAATTGACAAAAGACTTAACTCCATTTCGTTGACAATTAGCCATACATGAAGTTGGAAGTTGGTCGCCCCTGCTTATAATAATGTGTGATAAGAATGATAATACATGTTTTATTTTCTGTCTCTACAGCTTGTTGAGGGTTATGGTAATGATGCTGACGTCACCGCCATGTTGGATACCGTTGACTTCTACATGGCCATCAACTACAACCCTGATGGTTATGAATACACCTGGACTAACGTAAGAAACTGGGGCCAGTTTCTCGAAATCGTTATAAGTCTAACTTCTTGGAAATCCCATTGAAACGTTATAGAATTAACACACGTTTGTAATGGGATGTCCACGAACTTAGAGTTATGACGGTTTGCGAGAAACTTGCCCCTGCTAGCACACCTAGACTCTCATTTGACACTTTACACGTATATGGTCTTCTATTTGAATTCGACCCCTCTTTTAAAATAAATGTGAGAAGGTCATACATATTACGACGAAAAGCACACTTCTACAATACTGCGACATATTATGTGCAGGTATCGTAGTTTAGTCGAGATACGGCATTGTCCGACAATAAAAGTTAAGTTAAGGGACAACATTTTGTGTATTGAATTTGGGGTGATATCGACGCGATTTTTTAATTCAGGGGGGGGGGGCTAAACTAGATTATACGGTAAGATACAACCTTTTGGTGCCAATGACCACGGTGACTTAGATGGTCTAAGGACATATAGCTTAAAGAGGACAAACCTTAAGGGGTTGAAGGGGTGACTATGGCGGGACTGGCTCCAAGACGAGTGAAGCGCTTAGAGACATATACAAATTAAATATTTTTATTATTATTATTACAATTAAGATGGTGGTGTTTTCTTTTAACTTTAAAGGATCGTATGTGGCGAAAGACCCGCAGCAACAACATCGGACGTATCTGCGACGGAGTAGATCCTAACAGAAACTGGGACTTCCAGTGGGGAAGTAAGTTTCTTTTTTAATTTTATCATATTCATCTATTTCTTATTCAACCGGTATTATTTTCACCCCATTGTATAAGATTCCACGATACGCCAGAAATATAATCATTGATTGTTCAATTCGTTAGACTCATGTCACGGTTCATGGTGACTTAACTTCAAAGCCCCCTGTAGATAAAAGAAAATATATTTGCACACGAGATGACACACCAATATTCCGGAAAATCTCACATTGTTGGATTGTGTAAAATATTCTACCAGTCTTCCGTCAAAGTCGATTTTCGGGGGCAAAAAGATCTGTCTTCTTAAAGAGAATAGCCGTTTGAAATCTAGTTGATTTGAAAACTCATTCTTTTTCTTCTGCGCGCTCTTCCATCTTATTTTCTTCTGCTCTTCCATCTTATTTTCTTCCTTCTTCTTCTCTTTCCCCACTCCTTCCTCCTCATCCAACCGCGCACCCATCTCTTCTCTCAATTTCCATAATCCTTGTCACGATCCTTCTGTTTCTTGTCCACCTCGTTTGAAAGACGCTGGTACCAACCCATGTGCCGATGATTACCAGGGTACCTACCCTAACTCCGAGCGCGAGGTCCAAGAAGTTACCGACTACATCCTCGGTCTCAATGATGTCAGAGTATTCATCGACTTCCACGCTTACAGCCAGATGTGGTTGACTCCATGGGGGTACAGCTACCGTCTACCTAGCGATTACAATCAGCAGGTATACCATTATTCTTTATGTTAGGAAACAACTCCCGTCCTCGGGGACCTCTAGATAACAATAAATTATATATTTGTTTATTCATGTATTTATTTATTGATTGATTGATAATGATAATCATTAGGCCCGACGAAGCCCTAAATTAGGTTGAACATTTGTAAAAAAAAAATCTTCGTGTACGGTGAATCATTACTTCTTGTGTTTTCGTGTATTTTCTCGAACACCGAGCAGACCTCGTCGTCGTCGTCGTTGTCCTATAGGTCATGGCTGAGTGGCTGACCCGTTGTGACCCATGTGATGAGACCTTTCTTATACAGTTATATTATACATGTTGATTCGTCCACGTATTGCCACTGTGTGACAGTACAGAGATCACCTTTTGAAAAAATGCATTTTATGCCAACTATGTAATTATATTTCCAATTTTTGGGGAGCCGCTCCTTCCTCATGGATAATATTGCTTGTGGGTGATCAGAATAATATATAACGTTTATACATGACTATATAAACAAGACGCGACTAACACGTGACCTAACCTACTGTTTAAGGGGAGTTATTTAAAGTGATGTATTCAGATTAAGTGACCACTCATTTAGAAGAAACGAAGAGTCATTCGTAAATTGAAATAAGATAAGAGGAGTTATGTAGCAGAAAAGTTTTCTGAACAATGCTTTCTAACAAATCATTTTTTTCCACAGTACTCGCTTGCCCGTGATGCAATAAGCGCACTCAGTGCGGTCTATGGCACAGACTATGTCTACGGAAGCATCGCAAATACAATCTGTAAGTAGAGCGACATCATTGAGGTATAGGCTGTACTAACAGCCCATTTCTAATTGTCGTCACAATTTGTTTAATTATTAATTTCGTTTATGAGTAAAGCCAACCTATGCGCTATGGTCGAAGTGCTATTTGGTGCAGTGACACATTATAAGTAGCCTACATATATATATTTCCCAATAAGATTGACAATATTTCATGCTCCTGCGTTCAAAATAAGAAATTATTAAAATTATGGAGGGTTTGTGCGAACCAGAAAATAATATCATCATATCATGTGCTTTTAGAAAAAGTTCACGGATGACCGTGAAGTAAATTTGCAATATTTCATGGTTTGGGGTAAGCAAACGCGAAGAGAGGTGCAAATAGTTTACTTTTGTACGCGTTTTACCGACCGAAAAAAGTTATATTGCACGGTCGTGGCACATTTAACAATAGTGTCGATCACATGACACATTTTCAGCCAATACGATACTTGCTAACATATACCTTCTTTTACTCCTGTATAATTAAGTTTTCGCCTTGTTTGTCCATTGTGACTTATTTAGTATTTTATAAATATTAACAGTTAAACTGATAACATCACAGCTTATACTTATAGCATATTCAAAAAGGGCTGCAATATGTTAATCATAACAGGGTGCGCGACATACGAGAAAGTTTAAAAACCGATTTATGAGGGGAAACAAGATTTGACAGCCAATCGGAATCTCTTATTCTCATCTCCTTTTTTTTTTTTTTTTTTTTTTTTTTTTGGGGGGGGGGGGGGTGTCGGTCATTTTGTCTTTTGAAATGTCGAGTCATGCGACAGGGATCAGTGCATGCCACTGCATGGGGTGCATGAAACTCGACCCGACTTTGGGTCTGTTTTACCGGGGGCTCTGGCTAGTATAGGGGACAAACCCGACAGCTACGGTCAGGCTGACAACTTTGTTGTGATCTTTAGATGGTCTAAGTAACTTAATTTAAGGGGTCAATCTTATAGGTGAAAAGGAATGACTTATGCGGGACAGGCCCTAGAATATTATAGGTGGAAATATTGCTATGATCGTATGTTTCATTCTATTCACTAAGCCTGTATTTCCCAATTATTCCCAAACTTTGTCCATTTGTATGTTTATAGACCCAGCATCTGGATCGAGTGTAGACTGGGCGTATGGTGTAGCTGGAATCAAGTACTCGTACGCTGTCGAGCTTCGTGATACTGGTCGATATGGCTTCCTTCTGCCAGCAGATCAGATCGCCCCTACTGCCATCGAGACCTTCGAAGCTGTCAAGGTCATCGTCAAGGCAACCATGTAGACTTAAATATCAATAATAGAATCTCAGAAACTCGAACATAAGTTCAGTATTGGTAGCGCCGAATGCTTAATTACGTTTCAAAGAATATTTACAACCGAAAAGTGTGAAACCAAGAACTTCTCATTTACCGTGCCATACACCTTTAAGAAAAATGGCCTCTAATTATTGGAAATTAGATTCGCCTTGCGATCAGTCACCAAGTATTAAAAGATGCATAACTTATGCTGACAATAAGGTATAGCGATAGATTATATAGCAACATTAATTTTCTAATATCACCAATGAGTGTAGCGGATAGAATCACATATCAGTGTTATTTTGCCAAATAAAATAAATTGAAAAAAATCTTATCTCTGTAAAGTCATTTGTTATCGAAGTTTAATGAGAGGCTGTGTGTGACTTAATTATCTTGATTTGTGACTATTGGCTAAAGGTTGGTTGGGTGATTGATATTTGATGATAGAGTGGGTGACGTGAATGGTTGATTGACTTGATTGTTCAGAATGTTATTTTTTATATTTAATTTCCACATTAACTGCATATGAAAATAATTTACAAAGTAATATACGCATATACAAAGTAACAATACATATAGACCTAATTATTCGATAGATAGGTGGTATTAAAACAATAATAACGATGTTATGCAAGTCATTAAATACAAAGGATGCTAACTTAATCTACAGTGGTTGCGGGTCAGTGCAGGAGTAGGCCTATCCCTTTTAACAATTTCGAAGGCGTGGCATTCCCCACTGAATCTTTGACTTTACATTTCGTATTAAAGGCCCTGGTGCGCCTTTATGTAAGAAACAAACCTTGAACAAAATCTTTCTTTACAACTAATAAGGTTTTGACCTTTTCTACAACAACTTTTGAGATAAAGTAAATTATGTCTGGAGATGAGCGATCGAGCCAAAAGATATTTCTGTTGTTTTTTGTGAAACCTTATTTAAAGAGCATTTATAATTTGAATAGTATGTTGGGCAGTTGGGGCCTGAATAAAGTAATAACAATAGCAATGTATGTACAGTACTACAGTGAATATGTAAATTTGAGTTTTATGTTCTACTTCTCGTCTACTCTCTCTCTCTCCTTACCCCTCTTCCTCTATCTTCTTTTCTCCTTTTTCTTCCGTCGCTCTTTTTTCCCTTTCCTATTTCTAGCCCCCGACCCGACCCGGCCGCCACTTTTTTACTCATTAATACATTACGCCTAGCTAGCGGTGGGTGGGGTTTTCATCCGATCCAATACATTGCCAATCCGTTACTCAGTGTAACGATCAATTTATTTGTTCCCCCTCCCCCTCTTGTTCTCTTGTACCTTATTTCTTCCTTTTTTCTTCTGACGCCCTCTCTGCCCCTTTTTTGGCTATCAAAAAGGGGGCCGCGGCCGATTCGCCCCACCTGGATCCACCATCGCACACATACAGTACTATCCCGAGAAAAATGGAAGAAAAAAGCTAGTTTTCCAGACAAACTATTTTCAAACAACAATAAAAGAGGCTTAAAAGAAATCAAAATGACTGAGAAAACTGCATCGGTAGACATTTTTTCAAAAGATTTTTTCAGCTTTAATCATTCTGAAGTGAACATTATGTATATGAACAATATAACTGCAATAAATTACAGTCTACATTGAGAAACTACATGTATACAAAAGAACATATTTTAACTTTTTATGTAAGAACTGATTTTATTTTATAGGTCTGGGTTGTTCTAGAAATGAAAAAAAAACTGTTGATATCTATACACATTTGAATCACAAACACAAAGTTCAATGTTTCTGCATAATTATGATGAGATGACATTTGAAAGTAATGTTACTTTCAAGGGAAATTGCCGGTTAAAATTACAATAAGGAAGTTAAGCTTCTTTATACATGTATGTAGAGTTCATGACACATCTTGACTTATGAAAAGTATAATGTGAAATACGTATTTTTGCTTCCTATCATTTTTCTACCAATTTTTTTATAAGGGATTCACACGCAGGGTATACCAAAATCTCCCCCTCCCCCATTTTAATCATTAGTATTTAAATGTCATCTGGAGTGCTAGTGCTGATCGAAAATGAATTCTTACAAAATAAAATGAAACTTTGAGTGTTTAATATTACACCAATTATATGTGTCAAACCATTTTGAGAGAAATGTATAAAAAGCATAGGCAGCCCTTTTTCAAGTACCCCCAGAGTGTTCTATTTTACATATGAAAAGTGCTCCTTCTCATTTGCTTCAAATGCATCTATTCACCTCTGATAAGTGCCCTTATCCAAATCTGAGAGACGCGCCTTTGTACATTGACAAGGGCCCCTTTTCCTTTGTAATAATTGCCTCTTTTCACCTCTAATTACCCCTTTCAAATATGATAAGTTCCCCTTGGTTAATACTTTTGATAATTTTAGGAAGTTAAATGGTAAATTAAATATTATACAAATAAGAATAAAATGTAAAGTCCACTCTGGTATCAAGTGATACTTCAAAAATACCTAAAATGATAAAAACAGATCATTATTTTTATTATCAATATCATTATCATTATTTTTAAGGAACTACAAGAAATACAGTATCTTGAGAAATACCATATTTGATGCACGCTGTAAGCCTAGCACACACTTCACGATTCTCCCGAGATCCAATTTTTTCTAGGAAGTGCCGTCATATTAGATATGGAAATTCAAACAAGCACAATCCTCTTTATTTATGTTATAAATAATGTTAAGAAAATCAACAAACAGAAATTCAGTGCATTTAACTGTTATAGTTAGAATAAAAGCCGAATCAGCTTCAAATCGTAGACAATCACACTACTAAGATTCTGAGCAGACTTAGCTTTTACCTCTCCAAGGAGCATGAAATCCCTTGGAATTTAGATTTTATTATATGACTATTCAGATCCTTGGTCATTAAGATTTTAAATATTTAAATGTCCATATAAAATGCTTTATTCCACGTACTAAGAATCTTGCTCTACGATTGGTCAAAAGTAAATCACGTGGTGAAAGATAGTTTCGCCCATCAACCACTCTCAATTTTGGGGAAAAGATTTACTATGTGGAAAAGTGTGCATTTTATTAAACATTAACAGTACCATAAACTCATTTTTAAAATGATGATAACTAGAACCTGGTTGAGAAATGTTGATAGTTAATGATGGCATTGAATGTGGTACAAAAATAGATTTTTTCTACTCAAACAGAAAACAGAACAACATGCAGACACATAAATCATCAAAGATATGCCAACCGACTTACTCTAGTGCATAGTGAAATCAGACTGATAGATACAAATATAATACAAATATAATACATATGATACCCTAATGGCAAACATTACTGACCATACTACTCAGAGTTATCATATAAACGATTCATTTTTGGGGGGCGGCGGGAGAAGTACAAATGGTGAAGTTGGACATAAGTAGTGCAAGTAACTTGTCTTTAATTCCATAAAAAGAAAACTAATTTTATAATGACGATACTTCCTTTTCCTATCCAAATTTTTTTCTACAATGATGAATGTTTTGAACATATGCAAGAATGTGTTTATTTTATTTTATTTTGCGAGCATCATGTGAAGTGTTTTTTTTTTATCTGTCTATGGGAAGCCACATCTTGGCTGCATTTCTTTCTCTAAGAACCATCGGCTTGATCCACAAGAACACCAATAACCATTTCCTAGCAACAATAAAAACCTACCACTGCAAAAAGGTTTCTTCATGTAGCACATAACTCCTGGGGATAACGTTCATTCTTTAATACTGGCTGCCACAAAGGTTTGGAATGGCCTTTCATGCTTTATCTGAATAGCTCTTAAAACAGAATCATTCGAATAGCACTTGAGACATCTCTTCAATCTGCAAACGAAAAGTAGCCTTTCTGATCATGTATAATGACTACCAACTGAACACTACAAATTATTTCCCTACTATTTCATGTTTGAATTGGATGTACCATGCACAGTGCACCTACAGCCTTTTATTGATTATGTATTATATTTTTTGAGAAAGTGCCAAGAATGCCTTAGCAGGCAGAAACAAGTGCTACAGAAAACATTGTTATTATCATTAGATATTACTACAATTTTCAAACTTGATGTGTTCCAATTCTTCCTCATTATTTGTTCATTTGATCTTGTTTTAATCTCATCAAAGAAGCTTTGTGGAAATAGAAAACAATTCTTACAAACTAAATGGTACATGAACATATCAAACACTACTAAAAAGTCATCATGATGGCCTGCATTTTTGATGTTCAATCATTTGGACAAGGCAATATCCAGATTGTGTCCCTCGCAACTGTGATCGAAATACATGAATGTCGCCAAAGAGCATCCGCGACCCAAGGTAAGTAGCATTGGGAACGATGTATGCAAAGTTACTAGTCATAACAGGATCAACAGTTCCAAAGTAATTTGTTGCACGGTAGATTCTTGCTAAAAATAATCTTTAACATATGACCTCATATGACCTTAGCAGTGACCTGTGGCAGCACCAAGTGCGTATCTAACCCAAGTTTTGATAAACATTTGCCACGTTTTTTGTCTCTGGAGAGTCTTGCAGGTAAAACTGTAACATTTTTTTTACAGGCGACAGACAACGGACGAGGGATGGACGCCTCTTGAATCCCGTCAATACTGTTCAATATCACAACCAAACAGCCCCTTTGATTGTCTCGCCCACCAAAGATGAAGGGGAGACACTAAAAATGGCTCTAGGGTTAGGATTACCACAAAGTTATTTCATAATTCAAATTTGGCATGTTCATCGCTGTCCTCCACGTATTCAAGCACCAATAAGTCATCTTTGTTCCTGGTAGTGCTCTTCAAAGAGCACCAAGGTCTGGTTGCATTTTGTTTGAGACACCAGACCTATCGTTCAGTTACATATCAGCAATTTTTAAGCCATCCGGTGTTAAACACAGATCCGTATGAGTGGGGTTAAAAGTCAGCCTCCGATCTTCACTACACTGGAGAATGTCACATTGGTATGGGTACTTCATCCTTAAAACAGCAAAGTTTCTCCAAAGTGATGTCGATGAATGCTCTCTCTCTCTCTCATGAATCCTGTGCATCTTGGTCTTTCAAACAAACCGCCAGCAAGTTGTCAATTTCATCTCCTTTCATGCTCTCAATTGATAGACCATCCTAGTGCAGGAAAAACAGATACAGATTATCTTTGTAATCAATGACATTCTACTCTTTCAACTGTCTCAGCAGAGCTCCTTAATGAGTAATCAATATGAATTTGGTTCAAATGAACATATTGGAAGCATATACGATTTTACAATATTCAATGATCGTTGTTGTGGTTGAAATCGAGGGTAAAGTGATGACATTTTTGTAAATAATAAACTCTTTATGTTGTATAGCTCCCTGCCAGGACTGATATTACTTTAGCTTTAAAACAATGATTCTTGACTACAATCGACCGATTTGCTATTACTGTTTGGAAATTATATATGACAACTGACATTCTGAGATTTTCATGGTTGCAGCTCCCATTGAATGGCCTAAGCCGATATTTGAAATATTTTCATTATTTAATTTCTCGAAAGCAGAAGTGTTTTAGGGACTAAATTTTCTAGTGCTTATAATACATCCACAGGGGCATCCAAATATATCAAAATTTTAAGGATTACTATCCATCCAATTTTCAAAATTTACCAAAACTTTGCATTACCTTTACCTTCCTCTAATGAAGTGATAATGAGGGACAAGCTATATCTTACCTGTGTGTCATGTAATGTTGAAAGGAGTTGTGCCACCATCTTACGAAGATTGTTGAGTTTACCCTGAGCTGTTACTGCCTCCTTCTCCTTCTCCTCAGCATTTACCTGGTATCTGCCAACCAGCTGAATTGACATTGTAATAATAATAATAATAAATAGCAATCAATAGTACGTTTCTAAGCGCTTAACATTGTTACCATTACCCTCTATTGCTAATCCCCACATGATAAGGAACACGCTCCACTTCCTGTGGAGTATTCAGGCCAGGTGTCATTTTACAAGTGCACACATGCCAATCCAACCACATTAACTTTCGCATCCTACCGGGTACCCACTTAACACCTGGGTTGATAGGGACAGAGGTACATGTAGATTAATGACTTGCCAAAGGACATTAGAGCCGCTTGGGACTTCAACCGCCATGTGATCCACAGTCCGGTGACATATCCCCTAGACCATGACACCTCCACACATATCAGCTATTTAAAGTACAAAGAGTCTTGTAAACACAGACTTTCTATTTGGGTTTGTTTTGCTATTTCATTGCGTAGTCTATTGAACTTCATCATACATGAACATTAAGCAGTAAAAGTGAATGGGACGAAACTTACATCTCGCAGTCCCTTTTCATAGTGGTCAAAGAAATGGTCAAGTGGAAACTCGGTCAGTTTCTTGGCATCCATGTCATTGATGTCATCTTTGGACATCGTCCACTCTGGAGGAAGGAAGTACCTCAAACATGTCCTGTTTGGAGTAAGATAAGAGGAGATAGAACTTGTATTAATAATTTGCTTCCTGAATATATTACAATTTTGTTTTCTTTCTTAATTCTCTGAGTAACAAGAAAAAGCCTTGTTCCACATAATTTGTGTATTTCTCCTTTAATTTAATGTATTTACAGGTACCCTTGATATTAGGTTGAAGTCTCTAATGAATATAATCATATTATTGAGTGCATTGTGTAAATCTAAGCTACTCATGGCAACTTCCATCATTTCTAAGTTTTGTTTAACTCACCTGACCTGTTGCATTGAGGAGTATTTATTTCCATTATCATTTATTTATATTTAACAAAAAACATATATCTACTTAGTTGTACAATTTATTCATTGCTCTCATGCATCTATGAATGCCTACTTTCTCTTTAAACATTTAAATTATTTTTGCATACTTCTAAAAAGAGGAACCCTGCCACTTCTTTTTGAGCGATTTTACTTTCCTTTTAAAACTTTTTTTCCTTCAGATCCAGTTAATTTCTGAGGAAGTCCTGAAGGGAAAAAGTTTTTAAAGTTCCTGTGACCCCCATCATCATCTGTTGTTTCCATCAACGCATCGCATTACATTAAGCAAACATATTAATCAATATTAACTATACACATGATTACACAATATTACTGATACAAATAATGAATGTTTATGAGTTAATCTTTCAACAAATTATGCTTTGCTCCTGATATTAATAATAAATTAAATTTGGAGTCTGGCCTTCTCGATTACATTCAGATTGCCTTCACATCAGATGCGCCAAGCTGTGGCAATGAAAACAATGGGATATGCGCAGGACAGAGAGGTACGCAGTCTAAATATACCAAAAATGCACGCTCGATCAATCGATTATTAATTGAATATCATGTGACCACCAATCCTCCAATCAAATAACAAGGATCTACTTAGGTGTTGTATAAAAATAGTTATAACTGAATAAGATATATTTTGCTCTGTGCACTGACCTGAAACCATCACAGAGTGAGCCATTCAGTTGAGTCAATTTCTCCACCTCCTCCGGACTTGAGCTCCCTCCTGCCTCCTCGGTGCTCTTTCCTTTTGAGTCTCCTTTCCCCGTCTCTTCCTTTGGTTCCACTGAGTCAGCTACATCATTCGCTTTACTTTCCTTCTTCTTTTCCTCATCATTCTCCTTCTTTTCCTTCTCTTTCCCTGTCACTTCTTTCAACCCTTTGTCTGGTTCCTCATGTGGCGTTTCTTTATCTGGCTTCTTCTCTTCTTCTTTCTTCTTCTCTTCCTGCTTCTCTTCCGGCTTCTCTTCTTGCTTGTTCGTTTCCTGCGTGCATGCATCGTCTTGTGAAGACATAGAATCTTCACTACCCTGAAAACAAAAAAATTGTGTATAGAGAATAATAAGAATGTGTCACACTTATATAGCATAATACGTAGTACATTCCAATGTGCTTTACATTAGATATTATAAAAATAAGACATAAATATGAAAGACAACCGAGAATTAAAACAGAAAGTAAAACATGTAAAACATAAATGAGCTGAAACTTCGCTTTCAGTTAAAGAATATCTTCTGAATATAGGGTCATATGATGCATATTTAAAACACCGTCACTATTCTTAATTTTCATAGGGTATCAGAGAAAAAAAGACACAGGAGCAGTGAGCAAGGTAAATTGAAAAAGAGCTTGTGTAAAAAAAAACATTTATACAATATCAAATCCCAAAAGAGCTCCCTTGAGCATAAAAGTATATTTTTTACTCTGTGCTAGGGGGTATTCACTCACCTGTAACCGAAGATCGGAGCTATCTTTTTCATACCTGAAGCAAAGAAGAGATATATTAAAAAAATTGACATAAAATAATATGTTGGTGAGAAAGAAATTTGTTCATTACCATGTACCATCACCTTCAGAGGCAGATGTTGATGAAAGAATACATAATTGGGTTTTCTGTGTACAATGCTTAACCTAACTTTTTCATCAATATTCCTTTTCAAACACATTTATGTGGAAAATCCTTGCAGAAGTGTGTGTTACATTACATCCTCTTTCATACCATTAGACAAATTAAATGAAATTTTGCGATAAATTGTTTGGCAAAGTTTGGGCTCCTAACACTTTAGGGGGGCTTTTAACAATGTATTCAGATGAAGTAGGTATATTGCTGATTAACATGCAACAACACTCAGGTTTCATGAATGTCAAAGTTTATAGTTATCTCTAAACCACCATTGCAGCATAAAAGGGAAATCAAATCATAAGACATTCCACACATCCATGGTAAAGATAATATATGCAACTGGATTCCATATTGGCCACTCTTCTACTTTCAGATTTGTATCAATCAAGTGCATTTATATAAATAAGTAAAATGCAAATAACTAGCTTGCCCAGTATAGTTCATTACCGGTACTTTAGTTCATCATTTATGTGTTTTTGATGACATCCATGATGTATCATTCTGGTCCAATATTCATATAACAATATCAGAGGTAAAAATGCTTGTGGTAGAAGTGTCAGATGTAAAATATCAGAGATAAATGTGTCAAGAGGTAAAAATGCTGGTGGTAAAAATTTCAGAGGTAAATATGTCGGAAGTAAAAATGTCTGAGGCTCAATTTCTAGTACAACTTGAGTAATGTCATTCAGAATTTGTTACATTATTATTTAACATTAAATAAATCACAAAATATTAGAGAGATTAATTACCATTTGTCAAACTTGTCCTTAGGATGGTCATCAAATTTGACCTTCCACTTGTCCCCGCTGTCTGGCTTCCTGCTGACCTTTGCCACATGACCTTTGTGCCATTGACCCTTGATCAAGGTTTCCACTTTAATCCCCACTCCCTCCAGCTCTGTGTCAGTCTCACTGTTGGCATTCTGAACAATAGGAAATTAAAAGGGATACTTCTTACCACAAATTATGCAACATGGTTTAATAATGAAGAGCACTTGGGTTAACAGACTGCTCGTATAAGAACAGTGTTAGCCTGTTAGGCAAGGAAATGCGTCTCGTTTCTTTAAAGGACAAAGGAAAAAAATAATCACCTGGATTGCAATGAGTACCTTTAAGAGTTTTGATGCTACAATCATTTAATGTTGGTTGCATTTAAAATAAATACAGGAGACTTATAGATATATATTTTCTGTTACCTTCTCTGTTGTGTCTGCAGATTCCTGTGAGTCTTGAGATGACTCACTAACTTTCCTCTTCTTCTTAGGACTAGGCTCTACTGAGAGGACCGAGACCGAAGCTTGTGGTGAGCTTGAGATAGGGGCAGGGCTGGGGCGCTTGGCTGGGGCGATGGCAGCTGATCGCCTGGCGGGTTTGGGGCTCACTGGGCGTTGCTGAACAACGGGCGAAGCTTTACCGATGGGTTTCACCTTGGATGAAAACTGCTTGAAAAGAAATGAGAATGTCATCTTAAAATCAGCAGAATTTATTTCTTAATTTCAATTGTTAATTTCTCTTACAGTGTGATTTGAGGGTCAAAACTACAAAAACATGTAAATAATCATGAAATACTAATAGATTTGATGTGACTATTATTATTGTTATTATCACCATCATCATCATCATCAACATCAACATCATCATCATCATCATTAGTATTCTCATTCATTTATTTATTTATTTATAATTTGACAAAGACAAAATCAAGTAAAAAACTATGTCACAAGTTGTTTAGTCCTGTGAAGCATAAAGCCTCTAGCACCACCTCAAGGCATTATCGATGGTATAAGCTTTAAAAAAAAGATATTTGGGCAATATCAATTTTGTGGTGGCTGCCACCACGATTGAAAGGAGAATGCCTATAGCATGTTACTGCTATATAGGCATGACAATGAAACAATAAAACATGAGAGGAAATATCCAAGAACACCAATTCAAGGTCGAAAATGTCCTTATTCTTCTATACTCTTTTCATGATGATATGTGAATTTAATTTCTAGTCATCTACTTTTGGACACAACTATGATGGGGTCAAATTAAACCTCTTGAGTGCTGAATATTGACTTTACCTTCTTTGTGACTACCGGTAGCTCTTCTCTGGGCTTTGGAGCTGGTTGAGGCTTTGGTTGAGGCTTCGGTTGAGGCTTGGGCATCTGGAAGAAGTGTACAAGCAAATTTTACATCAGTGATGTTAGCAGTCAAATTAGTAATATTGCTAGCTGTTTATGCTTTAAAACCTACCCCCCCCCCCAAAAAAAAAAAAAAAAAAAAAAAAAAAAATCTATGATTTTTTATCTCTTTGGATATGTTTACCAATGACTGAAGGGAGTATGCTGAGCATATCTCACTCTCACTCTTTTCTTCTTTTTGTCCTTCTCTTCATTACAGCGCATAGGGACATATCTGTGACATGCCCTATATAAGTAGGGCATATGATTATTATTATCAGTATGAGAAGTTGTTTCTTGCTCAGATTAACTTCAACATTATGGCTACTTTGACTATCAATATTATGTGTCCAGTATTCTATAGCAAATGAAAATGATTTCTTTTAATATCCTCTAACACCCCCAGTACGTTTGATGGGAAATTTCTATCAAGTTGAGTCTTTTATATAACATTTTTTCATAAAGTCACTCTCTGTTACCATGCAAAATTAACAGCAAAAGCATTTAACATTTCCCCAAACATGATTGTACAACAAAAATGTCATGGTGTGATTTTAGCAAGAGCTCAATAAAGGTGAATTTGGTCAGCATGCTCAAATTTCAATTTTAGGTTTTTTTTTACTGAAAACTTTCTTTTGTGTGATTCAAAAATTTGGAAGCATCAAACAATGTACATTTATAAGTTGTGTCTTTTTAGTTAGCTGTTTTTGATGTGTAAAACACAATTTTTATTTATTTACAACCATATCTACTGGTGTCACCTTTAAATTAGTGTTAGCTGTTGCTTTGATTTTTAGACATACTAATGAGACAGACGTACCAAAATTAGAGTGCAAAGATTTAGGACAACCTGATAATCACTTCTTCTGTCATTCTGAAATGTCACCTTCTCTTTATTAAAGAATACCTTGTGAGTCAGAGTATTTCCACAGATTTCAGATTTTTAACTTTTTTTATTTTTATCTCTCTCTCTCTCAACAAAAAAATCCAATATTGATGAGTTATAGATTATTTAAAAAATGAGAATTTCCTATTTGAGAATCTTTTTCAAGTACATTAGAGTTTGGGTTAATGCCTCGTTTTGGGGTCCATTTTGATCAGAAAGGGGAAGATATAATTCCAAATGACTCACCGGTTTGGCCTTTCCTTTTGGAATGTGTTTGGGACTTTGTTTTGGAGTGTGCTTTGGGCTGGGCTTTGGAGTAGACCTTGCCATTTTCCTCTTCGGTTGAGGAGATGGTGGTGGAGATGGTGATGATGGAGGAGATGGAGAGCGCTGGCGTTGTCTTGACGACAGCTTTTTGGTTCTCTGTAAAAGAGGGAAAGGAAAGGACATAATATCAGACACACAATCAAAGTATATGGTCAGCATATTTCTTATTGCACCAACTGCATTAATTAATAATAATTATAGGCATTTCTATAGCGCCGTCTATCTGAAATTCTATTCCAAGGCGCATTAACTATTACCCCGGCTTTAGCCTAGCTGCCATTACAGCGCTCCAGCATTTCAAGGAATTAATTCCTGCCAGGTACCCATTTACCTCACCTGTGTCGAGTGTGGCAAATGAAGATTAATGCCTTGCCAAACGATATTATTGTCCTATCGGGATCGAACCACGGCCTTAAACCACTCGACTACGACACTTCTACTCACTTAAGATTACCATATTTAGTATTTACACATAAGCTACAACATATGAAAAGTACAGCAAAATCTACAATTCATATTTTTTTATCAATAACGAAATTCTAAATTACATGCAAGATCTCAAAAATTGCCGATATTGCCTAAAACTGACACATGATTTTGGAACATCTGATAGACATCAAAAAATTGCTGTTTTCAGAGCTGACTAGACTGTATCTAGATACTACACTTGAATATGAAGTTTTAAAATGTATCATGGTGCCATGAGAAAGTATGATCTTTGTTAAACCTAAACCTTATTCATTATAGTTAGTATCCTTTGCAAAGAAACATTTTGCCTATGCCAATCACAAAATAGTCTACAACGAGAGAAATAAGAAGGCAACAAAGACCAAAATGGACACTTTGAAGAAAAGGTAGACAGATTGCTGTATTATATTTTAATTGAGCATAATAAACGGATCAAAAATCTAAACTTGGTATAAAGGCACCTAACCGCTCCTTTAATACATGTAGTAACAAACAAAAAATGACTTACTTCAATTTGTTGAAGCTTCTGCTGCTTCCTCTTGATATCCTGCAATACAAATTTAGAAAACAGAAATTAAATATTTTTTATCCGCTAGGTTTGTTTGGTGCTTGTTCAAAAATATATCAAACATAACACAATAGTACTTTCTAAAATTACTATTATTATTATTTATTTAGCATTTCAAACATACTATAAAATGTACAATAGAATGGTAGCATAGGATACAAAGTATGAAAGAATAAAATAATGTATATTTCACATGTAGAAATAAAATTCACCTCAACTGTTATCACAAATAGCAGTAAATTTCATCAAAGGATAAATCACTGCTTTGATCATGTATGGTTTATAAAATCTTTGATTCTGTATATTAAAAAAATATGAATGAATGTGTGTATTATGAGAACTATGACATTTATGGAAAGCTATTTTGATCATTACAAAAAGATGGCTTCTGAAGAAGCACACACAAAATACATGGCAAAGTTATACAAGTGTTGCAATATGTTTCTGCATTGCAATCTTATAACACAACATTTCTGGACATGATGCCTCCAATCTCCTTGACTTTATTAGGTTTGAGCTGATGAATGACATGTGAATACGCAAATATGTTAATCTATGGGACAATTTGTCGATTTTTGTATTTTTGTTTGTTTGTTTGTTTTACCTGCTAAGAAAGCACGTGTATGCTTGTAAATAAGCCACCAGGGGACCAACGGTTTTAAGTCCTCTCTGAGGGACTTGGTAATGAGGATTAATGCCTTACCAAAGGGCAGAAACGCATCGTCTTAGTCTCAAACCCTGGACCTCCCGTTTACGAGTCCACTGCTCTACAACTGAGCCATCGCGCATATCATGCTCACCTCTTCAAGATCTTTCTGTTTTTCCTCTGCACTTTTGACCTCCTTCCTCATGGTTCCCGTAGGGATGGACAGCTTCCTCTCAGGGTTGCTGCATCTTTGGGTTGGAATGCAATCACATAGGTTTAGATGCAATCAAGATGAATTGGAATGCAATCACATAGGTTTAGATGCAATCAAGATGAATTGGAATGCAATCACATAGGTTTAGATGCAATCAAGATGAATTGGAATGCAATCACATAGGTTTAGATGCAATCAAGATGAATTGGAATGCAATCACATAGGTTTAGATGCAATCAAGATGAATTGGAATGCAATCACATAGGTTGAGATGCAATCAAGATGAATTGGAATGCAATCACATAGGTTTAGATGCAATCAAAATGAACTGGAATGCAATGAAATAGGTTTAGATGCAATCAATATTGGAATGCAATGACATAGGTTTAGATGCAATCAAGATGAATTGGTATGTGACATAGGTTTAGATGCAATCAAGATGAATTGGAATGCAATGACATAGGTTAAGATGCAATCAAGGTGAATTGGAATGCAATGACATAGGTTTAGATGCAATCAAGATGAATTGGAATGCAATGACATAGGTTTAGATGCAATCAAGATGAATTGGAATGCAATGACATAGGTTTAGATGCAATCAAGATGAATTGGTATATGACATAGGTTTAGAATTTAGATGTAATCACAATGAATTGAAATGCAATCAAATTAAAATGGGATACAAACAAAATGCACTGAAGTGTGATAAACTTGGAGAGGACTTCAAGAATTTTTAATAGGGTTTAGGGTTAAGAATAGTGTTGGGTCCAGGGTTGCAGTTAGAAACTCAAATAGTTAAGGACAGTGTTTTTCAACCAGGATGCTGCAAGAAATTGTTAAAGTTCTGAAAATTGGCCACCCAGGTGCTCAAAGATGGTAACATTCGGGCAGCAAAGAGCCCCAATTTGAGTTTTGATAGGGAAAAAGTATTTTAAAGATAAGTTTGAATGGCATGGTCCTTGCTCACTCTCACTTGCCTCTGCCTCTCTCTCTCTCTCTCTCTCTCTTTCTCTCTCTTCCTCTTTATCTCCTCTCTTTCTTTAACATTTGACTGAAGTTAGCTCATAGCTTTTCTACCTGATGTACTACTTATTACAACGAAATATGGAAGCATCAAGTTTAATATTTCAATATGTATTTTTCATCTGATGTAGCTGCGAGTGGAATTCCACTGGTTTCACTACTTCTTTTATAATTGTACATACTTGATTCAAGTTCGGTCAAAATTATTCATCGATTTTGATATCCTTGTGATAGCAAAAGGTGGGATGGAGGGATGACTGGATGGCAGGACAAACAATTTTATGCAAACCGTTACTTTAAAAAAATGAAAGGTTGTTCTCAACAACCTGGAAGCTTGCCCAGCATAGCAACAGGTAATGTATGCAGACTGGATTTCAAGTGTTGTGGTTCGTTCATTAATAATAGGTTAATGAAATAATTTGCCACTAGGCCCACAGGAAAGAAACATCCATGAATTTCTATATGTTAGTAAGCCGATCTATTTCTTCAGCAACACTGTATGGAGACATCAACATGAAACATGCAAAAGGTCAAAGGTGAGGGGGAGAAGAAATGCTACAAAATCTAAGAGCATAGGGATGAAAGGGACATAAAAACAGTGACTACAATGGGATGGATATGAAAAGAATGATGATAAATATAGTAAGCATTTCTTACTTATTGAGGGTGGTATCCTTGTTCATAGAGCATTCCCAGTTGTCAGGGTACTCTATCCCAATGGTGCTGGTAGAAAATGGAAGCTGTCTCCATCTCAGGCAAGAGTCTATCAAAATAAATTGTTATAAAATATTTCACTTGGCACCTACTATTATTCCATTTCAAAACATCACAGACGGAATCATGTTTAGATTTTGTGTATATTTTTGTTTCTTTGGCGTATTTTCTTGTACTCTTTGTCAGTGATCATATCAATGACTGCAATTAAAGAAGAACAAAAATCCAATGTTGTGTTGTATCATGAGGGGTGTCCAAAAGTGTATCATTAGTTAGCGAATCGTTTTTCTAAACAATCAAACAAAAAGCTTACTCACTGCACTATCATTTCCAGGGGGGAAAATAAATACAAGAAATTAATGGACATGTATGTTTAATCAAGGAATTCACACCTTTAAAACAGGTGCCTTTATCTCTTAAGCAGTTAAGCTGTCTGAAAATAGGCCATGATCGTCATGTTCACACATTGTAAATACATGTTACATAATGTAATGCAACATATTGTTCACAATAATAACCATAATATGAGCTTGAAATAGAAATACATGTAGAGAATGATTAAACTCACTGCATTGTATCATTGTTGGGAGTTGCATGGCTCGTTTCCTAATGAATTTAGCATCTTGTGAAGGAGCATCCTTCCAGTTTGCGCTCACATAACCATAGCTCTCCCAGAACTTCAGCACACCTTGGTTCACTGAAAATAAAATAATAAATAATAATAAATAACCACATTGCCTTTCTTCTGGTTTCAGGCTTATATCAACAAATTATCAGTCCTTTAAAATCAAAATCAAATCAAATTGTAATCAAATCACTTTTTCCCCACCACATCACTCTTTTTTTTAACGTTAGTTTTAAAAAGTATGGTTAGGTATAGTTTTAAGTTGTTTCTTCTGCTGTCAGTGTTTATTTGTTTGTCTGTTAGTGTTTTTTTTAATTATTTTTATTTATTAATTTTTCATTTTTTGTCATTTTCAACAAGTCTTTGAGTTTGCCTTCATCATTGATAGAGTATTCTTAGTTTGCCTTAAATCATTATTTGATACATGTTCATAGAACTTGGCAATTAATCTGCTACAATTTCATTCTTTAATCATATTAATATTAATATTGTCTAGGCCAACATGGAAAACAGTTCTGTAACAATTATGCTACCCTGTCAAGATACCCCCCCCCCCCCCCCCCCCCAAAAAAAAAAAAAAAAAAAAAAAAAAAAAAAAAAAAATCAAAAAGTCTCAGGAATATTACACTATTATACTTGGGGAAACAATGAACTGATCTTTGATCAAAATACCCACTTATTACAGTTGCTTGGTTTTCAAATTATTGTTTGTTTTTCTAAATAATTTAATTGGCAGCTCCTTTGTCTATCAAACCTACCTATATTGATATCTTTCCAGTACTGTATCATATGTTCTCCTAGAGACTTGAGCAGCAAACGATATTCTTTGTTGTCAGCAAAGTCCTGCTTGTTATGGGTTGGCTCTAATACTATGTAAGGAATGTTGACATAGCCCAGCACTCCACTGCACATGCTGTATAAGAGAAAGAAAACAGGGTATAACAGATCTATTTATAACACAATACATAGTATAACAAGATGAATCAGACTATATCTCTAATATATGCTTCCACCTGTAAGCACGTTCAATGATCCTGGAACCTTTAACATCTGGCATCACAAACCCCAACTTTGTATTGAATCTGTTCATGCTCATACATACTCAAGCCCAATTCAGTCAACATTTGTACAATTGTTATAATTTATCACACTAATAACATATTTCTGTTTTTTTTCTCTCAATACTTTCATGACTCTGTGATGTTTTACACTGACCTCTACTCCTTCATCCTTAAACCACAGTCTCCTAATTGTGAAGTTCAAGTGCAGTTTAGTAAATGCAGAGTTAACTTTAGTCTATAGGGCTGAAATAAAATGGCTATCAAAGTACAAGCCCATGTGTCCATTCTTTCTCTTAAAGCTTATCTGTACTAGTTTATAGGAGGGATTAGACCGCCCTGCAAGGTCACTGGATAGGTGGTTATCTCATCAACTCAGCTCTCAATTAACATAAGAAAAAGAGGGTCATGGGGGAACAATGGTCACTGATTAGGCATTGTTTTTTTATAAAGAGGGAGCAAGAAGCTACAAGTAGGACAGTGTGGCTTTAAGTGGTCAGTAATTCTAATATGTTTACTTACACTCCGCCATCCTGCTGAGGCCCTACTTTCTCAAACATCTTTACGAGACGATCGCAGTTGTAGATGAACATCCCCTGCTGGCGTCGGTTCTCAATGTTGACACCAAAGATGAAGTCTAACGTCTTTGGTTCCTTCATCGTCTTCTGTTTCATATCAGCAACTTTATGTTTAAGCTCTGCCTCTTCTTTCATGTCCTGAGCATGAGCTTGTGCTTGCCGGAGCTTTGCCTGGAAAATGGAAAATAAGAGTAGGACCAATGAGGAAAGAAAATCCCATGAGGAGTTTAAGAAAGAAGAAAGAAAGTTGGATAAATACTCAAATATTGTGCCTCTCCCATACTTTCTTTAGAAGAAATTAATTAGCAAACTTTATAGCTCATGAATATTCATTTCAAACAAAACTGCCCATTGTGCTTTAATGTGGATCTGGGCCGGTATTCAATTCAATACTTACGTCAGAAATATAAGTATTTCACTCATCCAACTTAGCCAACTTCGGTATTCAATAGAAGTTGAATTTTTAGCTAAGTATTTTACCCTAAGTTTAAGACAGCTCCCTAGCTGGCTTAGGCCAATAATTTCAGAGGCCTTGATTGGCAGGCTTGTGGCTTTTGCAGTTATTATTAGCTGTGCATAATCATACTAGTGTGCATCTAATGGGAGGCCCTAATTGTCCATTAGCTTGGATTAAACATATCATGTCACAATGCTTATTTAATAGTTTGGTACATAGATGGCTCAGAGAAATTCTCTCTTTATTTAATGCGGATTCCTAATGGCCGACTTACTCAAGTATTCATAAGTATTCTGATGACTTACTAAAGTATTCACAAGTATTCTGATGACTTACTCGAGTATTCACAAGTATTCTGATGACTCACTCAAGTATTCACAAGTATTATGATGACTTAGTCAAGTATTCTCAAGTATTCTGATGACTTACTCAAGTATTAACAAGTATTCTGATGACTTACTCTTGAGTCTTTGGTATTGATGTTCTTGTATTTCATCTCAAGTTCTTTGAGTTTACTCACAGCTTCTCTTTCATTCTCCTTAGCTGGATGAGAAAGGAAAGAAAGAATATTGAGACATTTAATAGGGAATACAACTTTGTTGCAAATGTTTAATTTATTCATTTTGTATTCATTGTTATGCCTCTGCTTCTACCTTATGGATTACTTATGACAAATATCTATTTTTTGTAAATTATAAATAAGATATATATCAAATTAGAGAATATCAATACCGGTACTCTACCAACATCAATTAACACATTGCCTACAGGAACCATTTGGCTCCTTTGTAAGCCTATGGGAATGAGAGAATTTAGAAGTCAACAGGTTAGATCAAGTTTTGAACTTTCACCCTTGGATGGACACATGCATTCACCTCTCCCACCTGAAATCTAATGAATTCATCCTCGCATGCTCATACGTATATTTAATCCAAGTTTGGTTTGAATTACTTTGAAGCTTTTCAAATTATCGTGATAACCATGTATTTTCTGGTATCCTTTAACATTTCAACGAATCTTTGACCTTTGCCCTTTGACCTCTTCCACCCAAAATGTAATCAGTTCATCCTTCCATGCTCACGTGGCTTGAACTTCTTCAATGCTTTTCAAGTTATTGATGTAACCAGGTATTGGGGGGGGGGGGGGTATTTTCAACACATTTCTTAAAATGTGAACTTTGACCTTTGACCTCTTCCACCCAAAATATCATCAGTTCATCCTTGCCTGCTCATATATACTTATCCAAGTTTGATTAAAAGCCGTTTAATGGTTTAACGTTCTCAAGTTATTGCTACAACGAAAAGCTGGATGGGCGGACGAATTAACAACCCCAAAACATAATACCTAGGGCACCACCTTCATTGGCAGAGGCATAATACAAAATAAACAAACCTTGCTTTGCTGATTCTCCAGCCTTTGCGGCGTCAGTCTCAGATCTCTTCTTGAAGCGATTTGAACTATATTTGTACAGCCTATGGAATAGGAAACACACACACAAAATTTGATTAGGACCTCATATCTCTGGTATATTCAGTAAGTGAACCGCAAAAATCTTATAAATGAAACAAATAACAGTTGCCACTAATTTTAATCTTTTTACCACAGGGATGCCACACAACCTACCCAGTAGCGTACGCATGATTTTTTCAAGGGGGGGGGGGGGGGGGGGTTTTAACATTTTTAAATCGGGCCAAAGATTTTGCAGTCGCTGAATAAGCGGGGGGGGGGGGGTAAATAAAAGGACACTTTTTTGGGGGGTCTCGAAATTTAAAAATTTGAAATTTGTTCCGTTGGGGGGGTAAGGTCATCTTTTTTAGGTCAGCCATTGGTATAATTTTTTTTTTTTAATTTAAAAAAACAAAAACAAACTCAAAGGGAGGTTTTTTTTCCCTCCATTATACACACATACAAAAACTGAGGAGGGGTTTTACTTAATTCTGAAAGATTTCAGTAGAAAATTATTATTATTTATGGAAAGAAATTGGTATTAAAATAAGCTATAGAATGCTTCTATACTTTACCTTGGTTTATACATGACATATGTGAGTTTGCGTGTCCTCACTTTGCGCCCCTGGATGTAGATCTTCATCTTGGGTTCAGCATATAATATTCTTGCATAGGCCCGAAATGAGTACCTTTCTGGGTACATGCTAGAAAACACAACACATGACAAAGGCATGGTTAAATTAAAAATGTAAACTAAAAAAAGAAGATTTTTAGGGACAGTCTGACATCCCATCCGAACAGAAATATTGTCAGATTTTTGTCTTGTGTAATATTCAGTCATACTACTTCCTGCTGATAAAGTTTGGTGCATGGGCTACATAGGGTGAGATCGACCTGACTATTGGTCTGTTTGGGGGGCTCCTGGGTCTAGCCCGGACAGCTATGATCAAGCCGACAACCTTTTAGGACTATTTCGGGACAGGCTCCTAGTCCAAGTATCCATCAAATTGCAGATGATCAGCATGATTTATCTGTCTCTAACTTTTCATGGTAAATCTTATACTGCGACCTAGACTCCGGATAAGATTTTATAGGAAAATTTCATTACAATATAAGGTCAAATACAAACATTAAATTACGCAAAGATATTACATAACAGTAATTCCGTAATGTACATTTCAATCACCAACAGAGTGTAATTTAAAGCTAGATTTCTAAATCCTAAATCTCATAAAATTTAATAGCTGTGGCTTCTTGATATCTCTCTTCCTTTTTTTAATCTTAGTGTAATGCCACTTTGTAACAACTGTTTAGCTCTGACTCATGACAGTAATGCTTCCATATAAATAATTTATCATATCCATCCCATTCAAGCTTACCCATTGTCGTAGGTGATATCCTGTGCATTAACACCTCCCATCAAAATGTCTGTGTCATCAGAAAATACATCAAGTTCTGGTTCTCCATTGTCTAACAGCTTCATATGATACACAACAACAAGAGTACCTGCAATGAGATTTTGGGATAGCATGAGTCAATGTATAGACAGCCACAATATTGCACAGAAAACTCAGTGCTCATGGCCTTTTCTCCAAAATTAGTTTACTTCTATCAGTCTTACTCCCTAAAGGGATCGAATGATGTGATTCTATGAAAATATTCAATATATAATTTGGAATTTTCACATAAAAATCAACCAAAATCAAGTTGTGCCTCTTGTGACATCACAACTAACTAATCACACCGTGGAGGATTATATGCATTGTACCACACATCCCCAAGGAGCACTTGCAAATAACAAACCATTTATTTGTTTGGTTTGGTGAAATGCATAATCATGTTCACTTTTGCACATAATTTAACTGGCTGTAATGTTACAAAAGACAGAGGATGTAATATGGTGGGGCTTAGCAGGATGCAGAAGAATTGACAAAATATGTTAAAAATATATCAAATTTAGATCAAACACTTGATGAGCGAGGAAGAAATGCACCTTTTATATGTAAAATGCTATTTCCTCATGAAGGAACATACTCTAGCGGCTTCTAATATGTAGTGTTTCACAAAATCGATGTTATATTCCAAAAAAATATTTTGATGTAACAAAATTTCTCTCGCAGCACCCCTAGACAGATCTTGTAGCACTCCAGTTGAAAAACGCAGGGTTAGACTTTTGCAGCATTCCACTGAACATAGGGAATCAAAACATTTTCATCTGAGAACATAGCCATATCAAGAACGGCAGAGATCAGGGGGGGGGGGTGGATAAAATTGCCCCCCTCCCATACCCTGTAAAAAGTTCTCTCTCAACACAAGATGCGAAATAAATAATTCTAACAAGATTCATCTCTTGTAGAAAGAAATCACACAGGGAAATGTGAATATGCCTACCTGAGTTTTTGATCTGTCTGAATTGCCTAAAGACTTCCTCCTCTGTATGGAATGGTGAATACTTGAGTATAATATCCATTTCTATTCGATGCTGCAAAACAAAAGTTTCCATAATATTATCATAACTTGTAGTCAACTACAGATTGTCATACACATGGCAGCTAGGGTGCAAATTAAATCTTCATTTTATAGAATAAACATCGTACCATTAATTTTGATTTCCATTCAGTCTACTTTCTATAACAGAGGGAATCTTACCCTAAAAGAGGACCGGTAATTAAATAATTGGCTTAAGTCTGGTAGGGAGCTGTCTTAAATATAGGGGAAAATACTTAGCCAAAAGTTTGAATTGAATACCAAAATTGACTAAGGATTTTATCTAAGCCAAATACTAAGTAAAAAGCCTAAACTTTGTACTCAAGTGTTGAATTGAATACAGGCCCTGAGCTCTACTTCTTTCATATTTTCAATATTTGTGTATATTTTCAGCTATACATTACAGAAAACGAATTACTAAACATCTCACATTGCCAAAAAACACAGAAAACTAGATGGAACATGATGCCAGCTGCCATAGAGCAATTTTAAAAACCAAAACAGAACAACTTTTAAAATTCAAGTTTGATTGTAATCCATCTGTCGGTTCTCATGATAGTGCGATCACAAGCTATTTTTCAATACAAAATGAGTACCACGACCTTTGACCTCATGACCCTAAAATCTAAGCAATTCATTGGCTCTGCAAGATACATACATGACCCAAGTTTGGCGGTAATCCATCAATCGATTCTTGAGATAACGAGATCAAGAGCTATTTTTGCATACATAATGAGCCGTGACCTTTGACAATTTAACTCCAAAATCTAATCAGTTCATTGGCTCTGCTAGATACACACATGAACTATGTTTGGCAGTAATCCATCAATCGGTTCTTGAGATAACGCGATCATGAGAACTGGACGTACAGACAACCAAAAAAAAAATATAAAAACATAAAACACTTTCATAACTTTGAAGCATCCATCAACAACTGCTATATAATATAATTGAGCCATTAAGAAGTGCGCCTGTAATCCAGCTAACAATGGAAGTTACAAACTGATACAGCCGAGGACACAGATTTGAAACTGAGTCACGTCTTTCGGTTTGTGACGTTAAAGGTCGGTCCCCAGACATAAATAATCATACCTGATTGATACACGTCTGTAAAAAAACTAATTACACACACACACACAAGAAAAGATATTTACCCTTTCTTTCTCTGCAGCCGAGGTACCAATGAGTGGCGTTCCCGTGACGGCATTGAATGATGGCATAGGGACGATGACTTCTTCTATCTTCTCCTGTTCATGGAACGTCCTTGACAGCAAGAGACAGCTCATTGTGTCGCCCTTCTTGGTGAAGAGGATGAAGTCACGCCCTATTCGCATCGTACCCCTATGGAACAAAACCTTATTACTCTTTAAAGGTGAAATTCAAAGAAAATCACAAATATGTCAACTAATGTATCACTAGAAACTGGTAAGCTAACAGATGGCCATTGTACAAGTTTTAGGTCAACTACATATCGGGTGATTTATAAAAATACAAATACAACCACCTCCTTAGCAGTTTTAATGACGTCACTATATGGACCAATACTGCCCAAGCAGACGACATCCCATAAAGAATGAACATAATTGCAAAGCTATTATTTGTCAAATTATAATGAGTTTAGTGTATATAAATGTAATGGCATGTCAAACCATTCAAAAGGGGATATATGACCCGATTCTGATAACTAAAATCTTTTGCTTGTAAATACACAAGATAGGGGTTAATTAACAATCAAAGAAACCAGACTTTCAAATTGAAAACCCCCCGGAATGATACTTAGGAGGGCATTTGTTCCCTCTTGGAACGCCGAACATACTGTGCAGCTGAATATACAATGGCATTTTATTTTGTTTACAAGCGACAGATTCCTCTATTTTTGTATCGCTGCATTTGTCATCAAAATAAAACCATGCGCGGGGTTTAGAGTGAGGCAATAGATTATACATTTAGCCTGACGGTAGTGAAGTAGGAGAAAGAACTCAAGAGAAGATGAAAACACATGCAGGCACTGAAAATGTGTGAGATGTCATGGGACATCGTCTGCTTGTGCAAATCATGTCCATACTGTGATCTCACACATCTCAGCAGCGTTCGGAGAGCTCTTCAGGTGCTACGCCGGGGCTGTATTTAAACGTTTTGTAATTTATAATAATCATTACTTCGAATGTTTCCAAGCTTTGAAATTTTGATAACCTTGTCGAATCAAAGTTTCAACTTTGCAATAATGAACATAAAATTAGTTATTAAATTCAATGAATATCTTCTTTAAAGGGGGTGTAAACTGACGAATACAGGGGAACGCCATCTACGTCTCCTTTGGACAACTGCACGTAAAGGAATGGACTTGATTAATCAGTGACTTAATCTGTACATGGTCAGCGTTCTCGAAACGGACCGAATTTATATAAACCAATAATACATGATACAGTCAAACCTGCTTTAGTGACCACCTGTCCACAAAGACCACATTTTTAGTTTCCCTTGAAAATGTTTTCTTATTGAAACATGTACTAAAGGAACCTGTACATAAAGACCAATTTTCTTGTTTCCCTTGGGTGGTCATTATAGATATGTTTCACTGTATTAGCTCATATAATAGTGATACACAATTAGACGGACGATGAAATGATCATGTCTTGCTCATTATCTTATTGTGACTTAACCAGCGTGCAGTGCATATTCACTGATGCACTCGCAAACATTAATTCTTCAAATAATGTACTTACGATTTCAGTCCATTTCCATACTGGCCTATCAAATTTCCATCGAGCAGTCTCTTAGATGACCTTCCAAACTGGATTATGGATGCAGTATCACCTGTAGAAATCATATTCATAAAAATGGTTCCATTATATTTATCACCTGTATGTCCATTGATAAGAGATCTTGTGACCTTTAACACCTGACCTCGGTATGAACCCTATCTTTTCTTTTAATCTACATACTTGAGCCCAGTTTGGTTGACAGTAGTTCAATTTTGTGTAAGTTATATACAGTAGTAAGATATTTTCTCAGATTTCTAATACTGGGTACACTTTTATATGACCCTGTGATCTTTCACCTTTGACCTCTTACACACAAAATCTAATCAGTTTAACCTTGTATGCTCAGTCATATTTCATCAAAATTTGGTTTGAATTGCTTTAATGCTTTTCAAGTTATAAAGGTAACAGGTTATTTTCTGGAATTTTCAATATTTATGACCCTGTGATCTTTGACCTTTCCCACCCCAAATCTAATGAGTTCATCCTTGATGGTTAAGATAAAGAAGACTTTAAAATAGAAAATTTAATGTTCATGCATCAATACTTTATTTTGAAATGTATATGTAACATGAGAAATATGAAAATAAAATAAATGAAATGAAATGAAATACAACCTTTGATCTTTGACCCCAAACTCTTATTTAATACGTCACCATGGTAATGCATAACAGTACTATGTTTGAAGTTCATGGCTTAGAAGGTTCCTGAAATACTGCGATAAGAGGCTAAAATTAAAACCTGAAATTTCATGGAAATTGACCTCTGAATTTTGTACCTACTTGGCCATAACCCAAAGACCCAGTTTGACATGGATTGCTAAACTAATGTTCTCCTACATATCTGTTAATCTCTCACTTTTAAGTCATCATCCATATTTTTCATGAACTCTTTGTTTCCGGCTATACTTACTTGGGTCCATTCCCGTTCCATCATCGAGGAAACATAATACGTAACCACCTCGCATTGTCGCATCAAATTCTGCAGAAAAAAGAAATGATTTATAAAGTCTGTAAGGTCAAAATCGAAGTTACAAGTTTAAGGCCTATAATAGAGATCGACCCGTAACTATTCCAAATGGTTTCATATCAGTATGGGGGAGGGAGTGGGGGGGGGGTACAGTCACTATAGTTCCTCTGCACAGCATATTGATTTTCTACTACAGATATTTTATCAGTAAAAATTTTCTGCAATTCGGTTGACACATAGCATCACCGACACCAAGTTTGAAGTTCATATTTCAATCTTGAGATATCGCGATAACGAAGAAGCGGGACGAACGGACGGAATACCCGAAAATATAATTCTTCCGATCTGCGAACACCTTCGGTGGGCGAGAGTATAGCACGTTTTAGAACAAATGTGTATAATCAGAATCAAGTAACAACAAAGCAAATTATATCACAATCAAAATACAGAGAAAAGAATCATTGAAATATCTAGGTATGAATTGAACGAGTAATTGTTGTGAGTTTTAAAATGGACGGGAAATCCTATATTCAATGTTAGAATTCATGCAAATTAAGCCATATTTTCAACAATCAGCCTGAGATTGATGAACAATTGTGGGGAGCAAATTTGTTTGCCAGCTTTACGAAGTATATATGCTAGCAAATGTTTATATGGCAATAGGTGAGAACACGTTGTTTTCAGACATGCGTTTATATTTTTTTCCTACGAAATGTGACTTTTTATCGTACAAAAAAACATTTTTTTAAAATTCAGACAATAATTAAGAGTCGGTACAACTGAACAAATCGTCTTCTTTCTCTATAATTTAATGAAACGTCAAAGCTTCCGCGCGGGAAGGGAAAACTTAATTCAGACAAAGATGTCGTACACAGTACAACGAATCGTTTTCTTTCTCTAATAATTAAATGAAACGTCATAGCTCCTGCGCTTCGCGCGGGAGGAGCGAAACAAGAAGAGTCTGGAACGGTACAACGAATAATCTTTCTCTAATAATTTAATGAAGTGTCATATCTTCTGCGCTTTGCGCGGGAGGGGGGGAACTGAATTTAGACAAGGATAAGGAGTCGAAACAAGACAACGAATCGTCTTCTTTTTCTAATAATTTAATGAAGTGCCAAAGCTTCCGCGCGGGAGCTAGGGGGAAACTGAAAAATAACTTAGTTCCTGGCCCCGGGTTTATAGGGTTGAATGTGTAGACATTGGGACATTGGCATTAATATATTTGTCGGTAATTGGTGGCTAGTTTGGTCGGTAATCGGTGGCCTCTACTGAAAAAGGTCTAGCGTCGCCCCTGATAACACAGTTTATACACTCGAGATAATTTTAGCAAGTACTACTGGTGAAGTACCAGACCACCGTCTTTGTGCATTGTGCAGCAACGAAGCATATACAACGTCTCGCGACGTGACAGATCACTTATCTCTAACCAATCAGAAGGACTCGTTTTTTTCTCCAGGAAGTACCGGTGGACATTAATGCGCCAAATGTTGTCAAATTGCAAAAGATCCTTACTCTTGGAGGGGGTAGGAGAAAGCAATTTTACGTCATATTACTCCAGGAAGTGCCTGAAAATGCGCCTAGTGTGGTTCTAAAAATTGCAAATGCTTCCCAAACCCTACCCGCTTGGTCGCTCCGCTCCCTCACCGCTGACGCCTCGCTCCATCGTTTTTCATATATTTCACCCCATGCGATTTTGTGCCACCATAACGTTGGACCATCATTGGGCTAACGGACATTTTAACATCGGGTCAACGTCAGAATTATGATGTTAACCTAATGTCAGAATCTGATGTCGGTCTGACGTCGGGAAAATGACGTTGGGCCAACATTGAGGTGGCGGACATTTTAACATGGAGTAAACGTCAGATTATGATGTAGACCCAAGGTCAGAATCTGATGTCTGATGTCGGTCCGTCGTCGGGAAATGCAGGCGCGGATCCCCCCCCCCCCCCCCCGCAAAAAAAAAAAAAAAAAAAGAGAGAAGAAAGAAAAAGAAGGGAAAGGGAAAGAGGAGAGAAAGGGAAAGAAAGAAGAGGAAGAAGAAAAGGGGAAGAAGGAGATCGGGGGCGGGGGGCGAAAGGGCCTTGCCTCCCGGGCTGTTGACCACCACCCCCCCCCCCCCCCCCCCCCCCATCAAAAAAATAAGAGAGAAGGAAGGAAAGGGAAAGAAAAAAGGAAAAGAGGAGATACTGGCGTACTGATAGGGTGGGGGGGGGGGGGGGGGGGGCTTGGGGGAAATCAAATTCAAACGTGGTTTATTTCTAATTCCACAACGGTGGATTACAAATAATGCTGAAATTACCTAATTTCCGGGATTTTTCCTCACTTTTTAGTAAATTATTCGTTTGTATGTTTTTGTTGGAAAATGACAAATTCCTAAATTTACAACCAGGCAAGAAATATGATTCTTATGATTCCTACAATTCAGGGCCCGAGGTACGGCGGGGTTCGGGTGGACAAATTCCTAAATTTACAGCCAGGCAAAAAATATGATTCTTGAGATTCCTACATTTCAGGGCCCGAGGTACGGCGTGGATCGGGAGCCCCGATCTCCACCCCCCCCCCCCCCCCCCCCCACTTTTTTGAAAAAGTATATTAAAGAGAAATAAAATAGAATGAGAGCAAGAAAGAAAGAATAGTTAACTGCAGTGTTAAAAAATAATGAGGCATCAAAATATGCTCATCTGACCGTGATTAATGCCTAAAACCCCAAAGCTGGATTTCTACCTAGGGCCCAACGGCGGGCCCCTTAGATGCTCATCTGACGGTAATTTAATGCCTAAAACCCCTGATTTGTGGGGCTCCGCCCCCACAAGGGGAACTAAATTCCGATGAGGATTATTTTCGAGAACGGTACAACGAATCGTCTTCTTTCTCTAATGATTTAATGAAAATTAAAAGCTTCCGCGCTTTGCGCGAGAGGGAGGAACCTGAATCCAGACGAGGATTAAGAGTCGAGAACTGTACAACGAATCGTCTCGTTTCTCTAATGATTTAATGAAACATAAAAGCTTCCGCGCTTCGCGCGGGAGGAGGGGGGGGAGAATCTAAATGCAGACGAGGATTATTTTCGAAAACGGTACAACGAATCGTCTTTTTTCTCTAATGATTTAAGGAAATTTAAAAGCTTCCGCGCTTCGCGCGGGAGGGGGGAGCAACCTAAATTCAGACTAGGATTAAGAGTCAAGAACTCGACAACGAATCGTCTTCTTTCTCTAATAATTTAATAAATCGTAAAATTTTTAGCGCTTCGCGCGGGAGGGGAAAAACTTAATTCAGACGAGAATTATTTTCGAGAATGGTACAACGAATCGTCTTCTTTCTCTCTAATAATTTAATGAAACGTCAAAGCTTCCGCGTTTCGCGGAGGAGGGAGGGGGAAAATCGCCCCTCCCTGCACCGACCCCCCCCCCCCCCGCATTACGTCACTGTTGGTCACCATTACGTACCAATATTTGGCTCGCATAACTTCAAATTTGGGCCCCACCCCCCCTAAGAAATCCTGGATCCGCGCCTGGGAAAATGACGTTGGGCCATCATTGAGGTGGCAGACATTTTAACATAGGACCAACGTCAAAATTACTAGTGATGTTGATCGACCAAATGTCAGATTTTGATGTCGTCTGACGTCGGGAAAATAACGTTGGACCAACATTGGGCTAGCGGACATTTTAACATCGGGTCAACGTCTAAATTATGATATTCAGAATTTGATGTCGGCCCAACGTCGGGAAAATAACGTTAGACCAACATTGGGCTGGCGGACATTTTAACATCGGGTCAACGTCAGAATTATGATGTTGACCTAATGTCAGAATCTGATGTCGGTCCGTCGTCGGGAAATGACGTTGGGCCAACATTGAGGTGGCGGACATTTTAACATCGGGCCTCGATCGACCCAATGTCAGATTCTGATTTCGGTCCGTCGTCGGGAAATGACGTTGGGCTAACATTGGGCTGAAGGACATTTTAACATGGAGTCAACGTCAGCTTATGATGTTGACCCAATGTCAGAATCTGATGTAAGTCCGTCGTCGGGAAATGACGTTGGGCCAACATTGAGGAGGCCGACATTTTAACATCGAGCTAACGTCTAAATTATGATGTTGACCCAATGCCAGAATCATGTCGTTCCGACGGCTGAAAAATGACGTTGGTCAAACAATGAGGTGGCGGACATTTAAAATCGGGCCAACGTCTGAATTATGTTGTTGACCAAATGTCAGAATCTGATGTTGGTCTAACGTAATTTCTCGACCTCGGCCAACATTGGGCTGGCTGATATTTTACTGTAGGGCCAACGTCAGAATTAGATATCATATTTTCATACAGAATTGAATTTCTGAGTCTATTTATGGTCACACTGTCATTTTCACTATAACTAATAAAATATGTACAGGTAGGACAAAATAAAATGGTTTACCGTCATAAGTAACTTTAAGATGATCTTAAACCAAGACCTAAGTAGCTAACCAATTATTTATTTTCGAAATGGTACAACTTGTCATAAAAAAAATAGGCTTGTATAATTGCTTTGCTCTAGGTGTTCCCTTGTTTACTGTGCACTGATTAATGTTATTATGTTTTTGTGTATTCTTAAAAGGCCCATTTTCCTGTGTTATGGCTTTAATCGGACGTTCTTGTTTAAGCATCATTTTCATACTCGTTTATAGAAAAACAAAAATTTCACAAGGGTAGAATAAATCGAGAAGAAATTGCTTTTCAGACCTATCGGAAAGTATCCCGTTTTGACAAGGAGAACGTGTATAGTGGTAAGCTCAAAGATTCATACCAGAACATGCATGAGAAACGGCAAGGACACCGGTGGAAAGCCCCCCCCCCCCCCCCCAACCCCGTTTGACAATAGAATGTACACTATACAAAACCCACCTTTGTTTTCTCATGAATGGTGTTTGCACCGTTGTGATGTCTTGTTGAAACATTCAGCAATTGCTCGTTGACGGCAAGATAAAGGTTTTGATTACAAGCAAAATGTAATGCATATACGGATTGCTTGACAAGTAATTGCTTAACTTGAAGCATGAACCTATTAAGTAATAGGTCCATGCTTGAAGCAATCGTTTGCAATCAATCGCTCCTTTTTTGTGTGCAAACGGCCCAGTACCGATTCGGCCAATTTGAAAATCCCGTACATAAGTAGTGATTACAACTTTCAAAAAAATACTTTCTTAGGGGATAGGGGTCCTATAGGGGGTGTCCGATTAAGTTAAAACTTTCACCAATTAGCTTCTCTAAACTTTCTATTCTTTTTCCTTTTACAAATGTCCATATTGTATAATTCTCATTTTTAACTATTAATATACATGTATCTTATTTTCTACGAGTACTTCCAGGACTGTCACAGTCGACTTCTGGGCCGACTTTCAGAAACCTTACTAGACCCATGCAGGTGGCAATAGTCAAATACCCTCTAGTTGTGATCTAAGCATTAGGATAGTATTGATAGAAATTTACATAAAGGCTATAGTAGTCGACTTAATCTACATTAGTGGCCAACTGTATATCGAATGTTATTCATAAAACTTGACTAAGATTAGTTGATATATATATAGAGTTTATATACATAACTCTAAATAACTGGTTGGCAATTAGTCATTTCATCTCCAACTTATCAGAGGGACAACACCGATCAGAGAAAAGTTTCAGTCAATTGGTAGAGGACTAGAGGTTTCTCACGGAAAGGAAAGAGAGATTATGTTTCCGGAAAAGTGGAATAGCTGGAAAAGTATGAGAACAAGAAAACAAAAATATGAATTAGGGAGAGAGAGAGAGGGGGGGGGGGGGGGGGGAGGGGACAAGTGAAAAAAGGGAAATGAAAAATTGAAGGAAAAGGCAAGGGATTTCTTTTTTTATATGACAAAAAAAAGGGACTGTTACAGTAGCTGATTCATGAATCCGTTTGTTCATGTTTGTTTTTCTATATGCTAAACACGCATTAAATGGCAAGGCTGTTTATATTTCAACAAGTATAACTTTTGTACCACTAGTTATTGAAATTAGCCTGATAGAGTGTTTTCTTCACATTC